>JAWQEG010001759.1:0-87500 GCA_033782935.1 Petrolisthes cinctipes | reverse complement strand
GTATAACATTATTGTATTAATGTATTATTGTGCTATATTTTTGAGGATTTATACTCTGGGTAGAATAAAATGTCAAGTGTTTAATGTTGATTTCACTTTGTAATTTTGTATTATATTTAATGTATGTAGCAGTACAGTAATAATATGTATAGTAATATAACAAATAAATACTATTATTTATCAGTACTGTACATAACTACTAATATTACTAACACTTTATTTGTAACTATGTATAAGTAATGATAACCTGGGACACGTAATTATATATATGAAAAACTGACAATTTGAGTATGATATAATTTTCTTATCTAGCGTAATATATAGTTAAATGTAGCGGGTTCAATCCAAACCATTCCATTATTGGTAACACTGACGAGGAAAAATACCATCTTTTTGGCGGTAAATTTGTGGACTATTAAAAAGTATTAATTCCTCCAAACTATTTCAATAAACAAACCCTATATTAGTTAACACACCTTGTGTGTTTCCTGTTATATTTTGGAGGAATCGTTATTCTCCAATTCACCAATAATAATAATAACATTTTACCAACCAAGTTCCAACATTATTTTATTTATTTATTTATTAATATTTTCTTCAGTGTATGATCCAACATGGTGGAGTGTAGACGTGTTGTGTTCTCCTGGCAATATATTTCTTTCATTTGGTAATTATTAATATATCTTCTTGTTTTGATCCATTTTATTCTGTATAAACTGTATAAGTAATAAGAGTAAGTTAGTGTATTATTATAATGTAATAATTATAATGTTATTGTTTATATAATGAGAAAACACCGGTTACTTTGATACATAACATTAATATTATAATATTTTAAACACGTATTATTAATATATATGTGTAGGTTATATTATTAGTATATATAAATAAGTTAAAGGTATATATGTAGTAATAATTATAATGTTATTGTTTGATTTAATACTACAATGTTTTTCACACGTCAAATTATTGTGTATACGTATGTTATAGTGAGTTTGTTTGGTATATATAAGTAAAATTATTGTGTATACGTATGTTATAGTGAGTTTGTTTGGTATATATAAGTAAAATTATTGTGTATACGTATGTTAATGAGTTTGTTTGGTATATAATATGTAGTAATTATTATGTTATTGTTTACATAATAAGACCACACCTGTTAGTATAATTAAGTAACCTTAATTCAATACTACAGTACAATGTTTTCCACACGTAATATTAATGTTGTTGATGTGTACGTTAAGGGGGTGCGGGAATAGGGGGACAGGTTTAGGGGGGTGCGGGGGGTTTTGAGGGGTGTGGGAGTAGGGGGACAGGCTTCGGGTGGGTAGAAAGCCTGTCCCCTATTCCCGCACCCCCCTAATCCCCCCCCCCAAGCCTGTCCCCCTACTCCCTCACCCCCCAAAATCCAACGCATCCCCCTAACCCCCCCCAAGCCTGTCCCCTATTCCCGCACCCCCTTAAGGGACCCTGTGATGTAGTCAGAAAATTGGAGGTAAATGCATGAGTCCTTCAAATGTTTATATATTTATAAGCTTTTATTTCCCGGCCCCACTCCTCTGACATGCAGCTCTGTACAGGGCCTTAACAGAACAATTAACTCGGTGACAAAATTTGAAATTAACAAAGTAATATTCCTATCAATGAGAATAGATATATAAACAAACGCATCTATACTCCACCCATCAAACACAATAGAAATATCATAAAAAATTTAATCCATGAATACAGACAGCATTGCACATATTACTAGGTATGCTACAATGTACAGCAGCAGTGAAAAAAACATTACATAAGTACAGTACATACATACATAGCATTCTGTGTGGTCCCTTCCTCCAAATCATAACAATATTGCCACGAATGAAACACACACCTATATGGAAGGAGCGTGTTTTGTGTCATAGCCTCCCATACACGATCACAGGGTCCTAATTTTGTCAGGACATTAATACAATACCTTTAACTCCATACTATCATAATAAGTATTCATGCTACCGACAAAAATCTTTAAAATAACTCATAATCCACAATCTCCTGCTGGTCATTTTCTTCCTAAGTAATAAGTATATATATACAGTAAATGTGAATGTTTACATTACCACCAAAAAGGCAACAATACCCCCATTAACTTTTATTTTTATATTTTCAGATGTGGGTGAAGTGATTATGTATCAACCTTGTGTAAATGGAAAATACTGAATGTTCTGAGGTGATGATGGAGAGGTGACATGTTGTGGTAGTGAAGATTGACCTGGGTGATGGAGACGTGTGTGGTAGTGAAGATTGACCTGGGTGATGAAAAAGAAGTGTGTGATGGAGATGTGGGTAAGATCACATTCTTTTGCTGTACAGTATCTTGTATTTTCTTGTTGAATATGGTTCGTTTCTCTTAATTAAATTTTGTCTAACACCATTGATAAAGAATCATTCCAGTCAATGTCCAACTTTTATATAATTTCATTAGATTAGACATTTGTTGTCATTTATTTCATACAAATAATCTAAAATATCGTCAAATTTTATTATAGTCTTTTAATTCATACAAAAATCTGCCATAGTTCCTCCACATTACAGTAAAACCCAATGTAGATATAGTCACCTTTTCCCAAGGCATTGGTAACGTTGTGTAGTAGCCTAATTGATTAGAAAAAGAATTAATGTCTGTTTTCTTACAGGCAGTGAATGTTAAGGTCAGCATAGTTAATACAAGCCTTCAATTACCAAAACGTAAGCTCAGAGTGACCAAACAACACACTTCACATTAGATCACTTCTCTGAAACCTTTACTATATTATACTCTCTTGGTAGGTGATGTTAATTTTAACTTGTTTGTTCTTAAAAGTAATAGTAATTAATCAGTTTGGATTATTTGCAGGTTCAAACAATATGTTGTACAAAACATATACTCTATTTATAATGTTGTCTGTTTTGAAATATATTTAATGAGGAATAAGTAGACCTCCATTTTCCTTTATATCACAAATGGAAAAATTTTCAAATGAAAACCAGTCCAAAATTTTGCTGCATCGTTTATGTACAGGCAGTGTACATATTCCTCCAAACTGTGGCAAGAAGCAGTCAACCGCATTAAAGTGATGGTTTTTATTGGTTTTTGGAGAAATTGCATGGCACAAATACGGAACAAGTTTGCAGGAACTGGTAGCTTAGTTAACCATTAATAGAAAATGTAATTCTTACTAGGTAGACATGCCTTCCATGTGGAGGTATAGAAGTGTACAGGCTCTTAAAAATTGCTCAGTGGTGTGGCATAATGCATTGTGCTGCAAGAGTGCTAATTAATTTTGGCAGCCTCTACACTTTCAGAATCAACCACAAAACATACTGCCTGGTTTGTGGATCTTTTTAGCTAATATATCTTGTCCAGTCTATGGAAGTAATGGTCTTTTTCTACTTTGCAGGTGTATGAGGATTAACATAGATGAAATTGGGACCACAAGATAAAAGCAAAATGTGAATTTGTTTTAAAGAATAATCAACCTGATAGTGTCTCCCATGCAAAATCATGGTCATCAATAGGTATACCCTTCTAGGTTTGTTTAGTGGCACAAATTGAAAGATTATTATATTAGTCTTAACTTTTTATTAAAAATTTTCAGAAAGCTACATGATTTACATCTCATTTCAGGGCTGCTCCACCAGACAGCTTGAGGAACAACAACCCAGTGTTGTTGGAAGTCTCATGTGATCCACCATATCTGTAATATATAAAGTAGAAACTAATTTCCATATAATCTGACAAATGAACTTTCAATCTATGAATAAATTCAGTACAAAATTTATAATCAGAAGTCATAGGATTGACAGATTAATGTACACTCATCATACCAGTCAGTTTAGTACAGACCCAGCCAGGTTTTATCCTTCCTCTCCCAGCCAACCCAAACATGTAGCACAGTCACAACCATGGATAGGAGGTGCAAGGTTTAACAACATAGGTTACATCAACAAAACACTTCCTTTCCTCACTCTCTTACAGTAACTGATTTGACTCAAGCTGATGAGTGTTGCCCAGTTTCACTCTTCTAATCTATGGTTGACTGTGGTACATATCTGGGTTGGCCAGAAGATTGATACATACATGGCCACAGCTTTATATAGCATCAATCCACAAGCTGCTGTGTCCTGTTAGATTAATAACTACAGAAGTTAAACTGCATGAAAACTAAACCTCTTACTCACCATCTACAGCAATGGAGGAATTACATCTCACCAGACCACCACACTAATCTGAAAATTACAAGTTTTTTTTTATAACATTTGCCCAACAGTAAATAATTACTTGCTATTCAATTAATTCTACTCAGATATATATTGCCGCAAAAAATAGTTTCATTCCAATCAATTGGTAATTCCTTTTTTCATCATATTACTATTAATTTGTTTTATGACAATACTCTACCCATCACACTTGTATATTGATCTTTTTTTTAAACAGATATCAACCACCTCTTGCTCCTGTGGTCTTCAGCAACACCAACAGTTTCTAAAGTATGGCTGGTATTATTAAACTCTCTTTGACGAAAATACTGTCAATACATTCACATTGCAAAATAATGGAAACTGAGTGACACAGAGAAAGTTTGATAATACCAAATACCAGCCTTTTAATCTTCAGTAATGAACACTTGTGTGTTACACCGAGTGTTTTTATTAACTAATGTGTACAGAGAAAACAAACAATATTTACCTTCAATACTGCCTCATTATCTTGTGCTGTTGCTCTGGTACCATACACAAACTGTAAGGAATACTAGTGTAATATTCACATACTTTTGTAACAATATACAACCATTGTGTTACTTTGTGTATACATCAGGTACTTGGAATTTATAATCAGGAGTCATGGGATTGACAGATTGATTATTATACTAATCATCATTATACACTTAGTATCTACATAATTACATGGTCTCAATTCATTAACTCACCTTGTTGAAACTTTTATGGCAGGCTGTAGACTACATATCAAGGAGTCTTCAATTACACCACCAGCAACCCACAGGTCATCTATCATTCAGGAGTTCTGAAAATAAAAGTTTTCATTAGAATTTAACATTATCACATTCCATTAACACCATACATCACAAATAATTATCAGATATTAAATACAGCCATTTAATTGGTTTCATTTCAATCAAACGGTAATTCTTGTTCATCACAACAATTTTCACAAGAACAGATTAAGTAGAGATATAAACCGTCTATATACAAACCTGTTAATCATAGTTGGTCACACCTCTTTGTAGAATCTTCCATTGTACCTCTTCATATTTTGAGATTATAAACAAACCTGTAAAGAAAAACAACAATGCTTACAAAATGCAATATCAAAAATAAATATTTCCTACAAAAAAAAAAGAAGCTTAGTATGTACCGATATACATTTATTTTACATCCTATCAGAAATCTATCATCATCAATACCCCATTTCCCTTTTTTTCCATGGAGTGGTGAAGCTGTAGTGCCAGGGGTAGAAAAAGAAAGCAGAAATACAGAACATAAAGACAGTATTCAGTGAAATAGGTTATGCACACAATCACTCCCCCTTTTAAGCAAACAAAATTCTCAAACTTATACTTTCAGAAACAATTAGTACTGTGCATCCAACTGACTTGCACGACTTTAAAAAGATATTTATACTTTTTATTGTTAGAAATCTTTAGTTTGAAACAACAAACGTTATTGCTTCAAGTGGAATATATCATTCTCCTTTATATACCTTCAAAAGTTACACCAAACACATTTGTGTAGATGCCTTTGATGAAGGACTGGCCAAGATAATATAATTGGTAAAAATTACACAAACAAACTACAGCACTGTGATGACACAAACAATAACAACAATCTAGCCATCTGAAGATTCAATAAGTCATATCCTCCTTGAATTACCCTAAAAGGGTTTGCTACTGCACAAGGAAAAGTTCGTTTATTAACTATTCTGATAATACCTTCTTGACTTATCAAGCAAATCCTATTATATTCAAATATTCTTCTACCCTGTCAAGAAATGTGACTGGCGGTCTCTAACTGTTGCTCCCATACAAAATATTTCAAGTTCCCTATCTTGCATTCTTTTTGTCTAAACCATATCGATGAATTATTTACACAGAACCAACTCAACCACTCCACACAACACCAAATGCCTTCACAACCAGGGAAAATATTTAATTAAGTTCTCCATCCCACATGCTTCTCTAAGTAACTTATTTTTACTGCACCTATGCTTGACAGGTATGTCTTATTATATCAGTAAATACATTAGTCAAAACAGCATGAAAACTGAACCTTTACTCACCATCTACAGCAATGGAGGAACTACTTCACACCAGACCATCACATTAGTCTGAAAATTACAAGGTTTTTTTAATATACCATTTGCCCAACAGTAAATAATTATTTGCTATTCAATTAATTCTACTCAGATATATATTGCCGCAAAAAATAGTTTCATTACAATCAATTGGTAATTCCTTTTTTCATCATATTACTATTAATGTGTTTTATGACAAAACACTACCCATCACACTTGTATATTGATCTTTTTTTAAACAGATATCAACCACCTCTTGCTCCTGTGGTTTTCAGCAACACCAACAGTTTCTAAAGTATGGCTGGTATTATTAAACTCTTTGACAAAAATACTGTCAATACATTCACATTGCAAAATAATGGAAACTGAGTGGTGAACAGAAAGTTTGATAATACCAAATACCAGCCTTTTAATCTTCAGTAATGAACACTTGTGTGTTACACCGAGTGTTTTTATTAACTAATGTGTACAGAGAAAACAAACAATATTTACCTTCAATACTGCCTCATTATCTTGTGCTGTTGCTCTGGTACCATACACAAACTGTAAGGAATACTAGTGTAATATTCACATACTTTTGTAACAATATACAACCATTGTGTTACTTTGTGTATACATCAGGTACTTGGAATTTATAATCAGGAGTCATGGGATTGACAGATTGATTATTATACTAATCATCATTATACACTTAGTATCTACATAATTACATGGTCTCAATTCATTAACTCACCTTGTTGAAACTTTTATGGCAGGCTGTAGACTACATATCAAGGAGTCTTCAATTACACCACCAGCAACCCACAGGTCATCTATCATTCAGGAGTTCTGAAAATAAACGTTTTCATTAGAATTTAATATTATCACATTCCATTAACACTATACATCACAAATAATGATCAGATATTAAATACAGCCATTAAATTGGTTTCATTTCAATCAAACGGTAATTCTTGTTCATCACAATAATTTTCACAAGAACAGATTAAGTATTAAAATGAACCGTCTATATACAAACCTGTAAATCATAGTTGGTCACACCTCTTTGTAAAAATCTTCCCTTGTACCTCTTCATATTTTGAAATTACAAACAAACCTGTAAAGAAAAACAACAATGCTTACAAAATGCAATATCAAAAACAAATATTTCCTACAAAAAAAGCTTAGTATGTACCAATATACATTTACTTTACATCCTATCAGAATCTATCATCATCAATACCCCATTTCCCTTTTTTTCCATGGAGTGGTGAAGCTGTAGTGCCAGGGGTAGAAAATGAAAGCAGAAATACAGAACAAAGACAGTATTCAGTGAAATAGGTTATGCACACAATCACTCTCCCTTTTAAGCAAACAAAATTCTCAAACTTATACTTTCAGAAACAATTAGTACTGTGCATCCAACTGACTTGCACGACTTTAAAAAGATATTTATACTTTTTATTGTTAGAAATCTTTAGTTTGAAACAACAAATGTTATTGCTTCAAGTGGAGTATATCATTCTCCTTTATATACCTTCAAAAGTTACACCAAACACAACATTTGTGTAGATGCCTTTGATGAAGGACTGGCCAAGATAATATAATTGGTAAAAATTACACAAACAAACTACAGCACTGTGATGACACAAACAATAACAACAATCTAGCCATATGAAGATTCAATGAGTCATATCCTCCTTGAACTACCCTAAAAGGTTTGGCTACTGCACAAGGAAAAGTTCATTTTAATAACTATTCTGATAATACCTCCTTGACTTATCAAGCAAACCCTCCTATTATATTCAAATATTCTTCCACCCTGTCAAGAAATCTGACTGGCGGTCTCTAACTGTTGCTCACATACAAAATATTGCGTTCTTTTATCTAAACCATATCGATGAATTATTTACATAGAACCAACTCAACCACTCCACACAACACCAAATGCCTTCACAACCAGGAAAAATATTGAATTAAGTTCTCCATCCCACATGCTTCTATAAGTGACTTATTTTTACTGCACCTATGCTTGACAGGTATGACTTATTATATCAGTAAATACATTAGTCAAAACAGCATGAAAACTGAACCTTTACTCACCATCTACAGCAATGGAGGAACAACATCACACCAGACCATCACATTAGTCTGAAAAATACAAGTTTTTTTTAATATAACATTTGCCCAACAGTAAATAATTAATTGCTATGCAACTAACTCCACTCAGATATATATTGCCGCAAAAAATAGTTTCATTCCAATCAATTGGTAATTCCTTTTTTCATCATATTACTATTAATGTGTTTTATGACAACACTCTACCCATCACACTTGTATATTGATCTTTTTTTTAAACAGATATCAACCACCTCTTGCTCCTGTGGTCTTCAGCAACACCAACAAAAGTATGGCTGTTATTATTAAACTCTCTCTTTGATGAAAATACTCTGTCAATATATTCAAATTGCAAAATAATGGAAACCGAGTGACAAAGAGAAAGTTTGATAATACCAAATACCAGCCTTTTAATCTTCAGTAATGAACACTTGTGTGTTACACCGAGTGTTTTTATTAACTAATGTGTACAGAGAAAACAAACAAACATTTACCTTCAATACTGCCTCATTATCTTGTGCTGTTGCTCTGGTACCATACACAAACTGTAAGGAATACTAATGTAATATTCACATACTTTTGTAACAATATACAACCATTGTGTTACTTTGTGTATACATCAGGTACTTGGAATTTATAATCAGGAGTCATGGGATTGACAGATTGATTATTATACTAATCATCATTATACACTTAGTATCTACATAATTACATGGCCTCAATTCATTAACTCACCTTGTTGAAACTTTTATGGCAGGCTGTAGACTACATATCAAGGAGTCTTCAATTACACCACCAGCAACCCACAGGTCATCTATCATTCAGAGTTCTGAAAATAAACGTTTTCATTAGAATTTAACATTATCACATTCCATTAACACTATACATCACAAATAATTATCAGATATTAAATACAGCCATTAAATTGGTTTCATTTCAATCAAACGGTAATTCTTGTTCATCACAACAATTTTCACAAGAACAGATTAAGTAGTAAAATGAACCGTCTATATACAAACCTGTTAATCATAGTTGGTCACACCTCTTTGTAAAAATCTTCCCTTGTACCTCTTCATATTTTGAAATTATAAACAAACCTGTAAAGAAAAACAACAATGCTTACAACATGCAATATGAAAAACAAAATATATTTCCTACAAAAAAAGCTTAGTATGTACCGATATACATTTACTTTACATCCTATCAGAAATCTATCATCATCAATACCCCATTTCCCTTTTTTTCCATGGAGTGGTGAAGCTGTAGTGCCAGGGGTAGAAAAAGAAAGCAGAAATACAGAACATAAAGACAGTATTCAGTGAAATAGGTTATGCACACAATCACTCTTCCTTTTAAGCAAACAAAATTCTCAAACTTATACTTTCAGAAACAATTAGTACTGTGCATCCAACTGACTTGCACGACTTTAAAAAGATATTTATACTTTTTATTGTTAGAAATCTTTAGTTTGAAACAACAAATGTTATTGCTTCAAGTGGAGTATATCATTCTCCTTTATATACCTTCAAAAGTTACACCAAACACAACATTTGTGTAGATGCCTTTGATGAAGGACTGGCCAAGATAATATAATTGGTAAAAATTACACAAACAAACTACAGCACTGTGATGACAAACAATAACAACAATCTAGCCATCTGAAGATTCAATGAGTCATATCCTCCTTGAACTACCCTAAAAGGTTTGGCTACTGCACAAGGAAAAGTTCATTTTATTAACTATTCTGATTATACCTCCTTGACTTATCAAGCAAACCCTCCTATTATATTCAAATATTCTTCCACCCTGTCAAGAAATCTGACTGGCGGTCTCTAACTGTTGCTCCCATACAAAATATTTCAAGTTCCCCATCTTGCATTCTTTTTGTCTAAACCATATCGATGAATTATTTACATAAAACCAACTCAACCACTCCACACAACACCAAATGCCTTCACAACCAGGAAAAATATTGAATTAAGTTCTCCATCCCACATGCTTCTATAAGTGACTTATTTTTACTGCACCTATGCTTGACAGGTATGACTTATTATATCAGTAAATACATTAGTCAAAACAGCATGAAAACTGAACCTTTACTCACCATCTACAGCAATGGAGGAACTACATCACACCAGACCATCACATTAGTCTGAAAATTACAAGGTTTTTTTAATATAACATTTGCCCAACAGTAAATAATTAATTGCTATGCAACTAATTCCACTCAGATATATATTGCCGCAAAAAATAGTTTCATTCCAATCAATTGGTAATTCCTTTTTTCATCATATTACTATTAATTTGTTTTATGACAAAACACTACCCATCACACTTGTATATTGATCTTTTTTTAAACAGATATCAACCACCTCTTGCTCCTGTGGTCTTCAGCAACACCAACAGTTACAAAAGTAACAGACAACACTACGGCTGGTATTATTAAACTCTCTCTTTGACAAAAATACTCTGTCAATATATTCACATTGCAAAATAATAGAAACTAGTGACGAACAGAAAGTTTGATAATACCAAATACCAGCCTTTTAATCTTCAGTAATGAACACTTGTGTGTTACACCGAGTGTTTTTATTAACTAATGTGTACAGAGAAAACAAACAATATTTACCTTCAATACTGCCTCATTATCTTGTGCTGTTGCTCTGGTACCATACACAAACTGTAAGGAATACTAGTGTAATATTCACATACTTTTGTAAC
The DNA here is from genome assembly GCA_033782935.1 of Petrolisthes cinctipes. Taxonomy (NCBI): domain Eukaryota; kingdom Metazoa; phylum Arthropoda; class Malacostraca; order Decapoda; family Porcellanidae; genus Petrolisthes; species Petrolisthes cinctipes. Next base: position 76,348 of record JAWQEG010001759.1, on the reverse strand, counting down.
AATATACAACCATTGTGTTACTTTGTGTATACATCAGGTACTTGGAATTTATAATTAGGAGTCATGGGATTGACAGATTGATTATTATACTAATCATCATTATACACTTAGTATCTACATAATTACATGGCCTCAATTCATTAACTCACCTTGTTGAAACTTTTATGGCAGGCTGTAGACTACATATCAAGGAGTCTTCAATTACACCACCAGCAACCCACAGGTCATCTATCATTTAGGAGTTCTGAAAATAAACGTTTTCATTAGAATTTAACATTATCACATTCCATTAACACTATACATCACAAATAATTATCAGATATTAAATACAGCCATTAAAATGGTTTCATTTCAATCAAACGGTAATTCTTGTTCATCACAACAATTTTCACAAGAACAGATTAAGTAGTAAAATGAACCGTCTATATACAAACCTGTAAATCATAGTTGGTCACACCTCTTTGTAAGAATCTTTCCTTGTACCTCTTCATATTTTGAAAGTATAAACAAATCTGTAAAGAAAAACAACAATCCTTACACAGTGCTTATGTAAAATATAAATATTTTTCCTACAAAGCTAAATATGTACCAATACACAACTGAATTGCATGACTTTAAAACAAATTCATATACTTTTTTGTTAGAAATCTTTAGTTTGAAACAACAAATGTTATTGCTTCAAGTGGAATATATCATTCTCCTTTATATACCTTCAAAAGTTACACCAAACACAACATTTGTGTAGATGCCTTTGATGAAGGACTGACAAAGATAATATGATTGGGTAAATTTCATGGTGGAAACTTTTGCAAAATGACTAAACCATCTTTAGCTTTAATGCCAATACATTAATCTTTACCAAGCTGCCACCTAGCATGGAAATTTTACTAATGTCATGCATCAATTCACAAAGAATAACACTACAGAAATCACAGCATCATAACTCACCATCTATAACTGTGAAGAAGCCAATCACAGCTCTTTGTTGCTCCCGAGCATTGGGAACTGCTTCCTGGAAATGACAAACTTTATTAATAAAACCATTTAAAGGGATTTTACATTACACAATTTTTCTTTAATGAGCATTGCTGTACCAGTTTCACTAAATTCAATTTGTAATGTCATGTAAGAAAGTTATAATTAACAACAATTATTATACGGTTTTTAATTAAGGTTAGCTGCTCTATATCGTAAACAATGATGAAAACTTTGCTATTCATTACTGTGTTGGAGGGCAAATGAATGTATACAGTTAGGTGCCCCATATTTTTTCCCCTCTTCGAACATAGTAATTTCCACGTACAGTACCGTTATATCCAAATTCGATGATAAAAAAGTTACTTTGTACAGAACATATAAGTGTACTTACCATAAACAATGTTGGTGTATTATCTTCCAAACTTCAAACCATAAATAAAAATCCCATTTCCATCACATACTCATTATGGTATACATAAGAAACCCTATTACAAACTGAAAGTTTATTAAAGGGAAAAAAAAAAAAAAGTTCATGATCAACCAAGATTTCTATATAAGGCATCAGTAAAAGAATGTAATAAATATAAGACTATATTTGTTATGAGGACTCAACGACGACCACCGTGACCTCCATGACCTGGTCGGCCAGAGCGAGGCAGTTTAGGAGCCTTCTGTGTACCCTTCTTGGCTTGCTGCAATAATAACACACCCTATTAGTCATCCACACAACTATTACTTTTTTTTTTCTCTCTCTACAGTTAATGTTCACAAATTCTACAAAGACTGGATTCAGTGATGTCAAAATAAACAAGATATCAGCAAGGTCTGAATGATACAAATTTTGAATCCTGACTGTACTTAGATAAACACAAATAATTGGTAATTGGTACTTACCTTTGATGGGGCAGGAGCACTTGCTTTCTTGCTGGCTTTTGCTGCCCTGTTCTTTTCCTTTGCAGCTCTGTAAGAATATGAATATCATAAATGGATAAGTTTTGCTTTACTATTCTAAGGAAAATTTTGTGGGCTTTAAATGAAATGTGAATATAACCTTTTCACAGGGAATTCTCTCATTTTCTTTTTCCATCCCTGTTTCAGAGTCATCCACCCTATACACCAAGTGAAATGAATGGAGCTTCCAACAACTTCATCATTCTGATACAAACTCATACTAGGGACTGTTTTTGTGGTCCTGTGCCGGGAAGCAGTTCTGCACAAATTCTACATTATTCTTATATTCTGTACATTTTATGAACAACCAAGCATTCAGTACTTACTGTCCAATATCCCATTTTAGATGTAGCTAGGTTCACACAATATGGAAATAGTTTGTTGAACATCGATATACACAATATAAAGGAATTCTAGTTGGGATAAAGCACTACAAAAATCATATCCACTGTCCTTGACATAGAATGGACTGATTGAATTAAGACGTATATACAAATTTTTTAAATAAGTCAATAGCAAAGTGAAACCAAGCAGAATAAATGACATCTGGTTATCGTATTAAAATTATACTCAAATAATGCAATGGACACCCCTCCCTGCATGTTGGTCTGCCTACACACCACTACACAGACTGTAAACATAACGGACCTTGTTGGCACGGCGAACATGACTGGGTTTGTGTATGCTATTGTCGATTGCAAGATGTCTTTATGGATAGAACACAAGTCCCCAGAAGTGAAAAGTGTGAAGAGTTGGGCCACATTTCCATCATTGAAAAACTAACTTTACATGTGTAAAGGGGTTCTACATGTAAATGTTTTGGTTCTGCTGCTCGTGCTTTTGTTTAAGTTGTTGTACTTAATAGTCATATATTTTATTTTCTTAATCCGTCAAGCAATGATAAATGGTACATGGGAGGAAAAAAAAAATATATATATATCTATATAGTATATCTTAATTTTTTTTTAAGTTGGTTGGTTTCACTTAATGCACTAACTATATTTCCAACTGGTTCTTGGTAATGGTGGACAACTATACCGAATCCAAAACTGTCATAAAATTGTTGGAAGCACTATTGTGGATGATCCTATTAAGTGGCAAGTAACATACCCAAACATAGGAAATTATAAGATGTTTAAAATGTCTACAGCATGGCTAATAAGATGAGGGGGGAGGACGCAACCATTAATTTCATAAGTGGGATAGTATTCTACATTAGCAAGGATGGAGGGATGACTTGCCCTACAGAATGAAAAAATCAATTTTACATAACTGATGTCAGTACTAATCAGTACATACAAGACAACTTACCGAATGGCCTGTTCTCGCTGAGCCTTCCGCACTTCGGGCTTCATGTTCCTGAAATTAACGAACACACATTAGAAGATTAGCCATGAGAACAGAGCTTTTACTAAGTAATACATAGATATGGTAAGTACTGGTACACATAGAACGGAGAAAGACAAAATGGGCAAAAGGACTTTAGATCAATGAAAGACAACAGCTTTTTTAAATCTAGCAGAATGGAATAATATACTGTAGGTATAGAGGAGAATGGAATAATATAACATTTGTCTAGGAAGAGGGGAAAAGGAAAGTAATTTATTGATCAGAATTATCTCAGGATAGAGCAAACTAGCAACGAACAATTATTTTAAAATGTGATGTTCAGTGCATGAATACACTATATTTGGATAAAAGTCATCTTCATGGGTGACTGCAAATATATCATAAAGGGTCACACACTGAAAATACAGGTAAATATAAATGAGAGAAAAAAACATATACCAATTCATATCGACGAGTTAATCAATAGTATTCAGCATCAGAATTAATTGTACATTACCTCTTAGCCATGATGTCTGTGAGGGAAGCGCCCACAATGGCTCGAGTGAACTTCTGGATGCGGCGGGTACGTTTCTTGGTGATCTCCTCCTCGATACCCTTCTTGTGTATCCGCCTGTAGAAACACTATATTACAGCCTCGATATATGGTGAATAAAATACTTATGTCTATCATTTCGTTTTACACACCGTCGTCCCTCATTGAACACCACCAACAAATGTTTTCCTGGGCCTTTTGTATTCAGTGGGTTGATTCCACAGTGGTTGGTATTGGTTTGTAAGCACGCAAACAAAAGAATGTTAGCCGTGTATATGACTTGTGGGTGAATTATTTAATGAATTTCATGAATAAACTATACAGTGATTATCATTATCTAACTGTTAGATAGATTTTGTGAATGTGGATACTCAGCTTTTGGAATATAATGAAGCCTTAAAATTGTGGTTGGTTGGGAAGCTAACAAACAAATACCACTGTGGAATAGACCCATAATCATCCAGAACAAGGAAAATGATTTACTGAACCTGTGTTAAACGAAAAGCACAATTTTAATTAGGTAACCACTTAGGCTTATGGCTGTACACGACATAATTTTACTCTTGCTTATAATTTCCCTCAACTTTCAAGTCTTACCCTCTGCTTTGTGGTACTATTATTCAAGGAAATTATAATAGTAATAATACATGTCACCAACAACAAATGGCTGCCAGAGTATCAAATGTTTACTGTATTATCTATTACTATTATTTATCACAATAATAATTTTTTACTGTATTACTTTTTATGGTAAATTTACAGAAGTAATTCATTCACTATTTTAGTATCATTACCCACTATTTTGAACCATTATAAGACACTTTTTCATGTATGCTGTAAATTTAGGGTATTTATTACTAACCTGTACAACATGGTCCATCGCACCTCACGAGGATTTCTCTTCATCAAAAACGAGTGTTCACATTTTTTATTCATGAACATAAATGTCTGCAAAGAGAAATAATACACTATAAAGAAAATTCAAGTTCAAGAAACATACAGAATATTACCTTAGCATTGAGTACTGTAATTTTTAAAGTCTCACTTAGTAAATATTTATGGGGCTATGGGCCATATTCAATAACATTCATGGTGTATACGATGGCTCTGTTTGTCTATGGAGCTGCCGGACCAGTACTACACCATCGTAAATACCACGAATGTTCTTGCATACGGTCCTATAATAGTACAATATTTATCGTGGTGAATCAGGAGCATCAGATTCCTCCAAACTATTCCAAGCAACAGGAAACCATTACCTTTTATTAAATCTGGTCCTGTTTCCTGGCATACTTAGGAGGATTCAAAACGTTCTTATATATCAAAAGTATAATATCTCTTAAAACAATAATGGGTCTTACCTTTCCATCAGTCCGGACCATGGTCTTGCCATGTCCGGGCTGGATTTTGTACCCACTGAAATTACACAGTTGAAGCCTGAAATAAACAAATACATTATATCAGATCACAGTTTACACACTATACAATGATTTCCACAACAGATGTAAATTCACAATGTTAGGATGACAGAGATATCGTAGGATGATTATATACGGGGGGAATCCAACTCACTTCATGATGAGCAACAACAACACAGGGACCGAGTGAGGAAAGCAGTGTTCTCAGATCATCAATGTATGTGGAGTAGCTGAAATATAGCGACAGTAAGCGACTCTTGCCTCAAGTTTAGCAAGATAGATGTCAAATTAATAGGCGAGCCCACACTTTGAGTGATGTTGCCAGATGGTGGTCTATTTTTTATCTGCGACATTTTAAGTGCTGGACATGGGTAACTCAGTTAAATTTCATACCTTATTTTACACTAGAAAATGAGCGTTCTAGTTCACGACCTTTTACTTAGATGTATAAATAAATACATACTTTTGTGTTTTAGCATAATATATGCTGAATATACTATATTTTTCATATAAATTAGTAAATAGTAAAAGTCGAAATGTGTGCATTATGCGGCTTTCATGAACTGCATGAGTATAACAGCCTACAAATATTAACAATTGTATTTAGCATGACCCATACCATGAAGCGGAAAATGTTGAAATGCCATATGTTCACATTTATTAGCATTAGAAATATGCATACCTTGCGCTGCCAGACGCATGAAGAGGTGAAAGCAAGCTAACTGAATGTGTGGATACTGCGGGGATCGCACACTGGTTGCTGCAGCAGCAGAGAACATATCGTACGGAGACACCAATATATTATCAACATCTTATTGTGATTTAGTACTGTTACTATCATTGACGACGTAAAATGTAAAATATAATTATAAAAGGCCTGTATAAGTTTGTATATCATTCTAATTTTGTTATATTTGCGTATAAGCGGACTAAAAAGCCTCTTCTGAAATAATAGGAGATATATTTTTATTCATGACTGTATTCGTATGAAAATAAGTCCAAGATAAGTTAAAAATATGTAAAAAATATTGAATAAGTTATAATAAGTCGTTCCACAATAGGAAGCCCAATACAACTTTGCCCGACATAGGACATTTTTTCCAGCCTAGAAATCGCCATCAAAATGCCGTTTGGCAACTCGCTTTAAAGTGTGGGCTCGCCTATTATTCAGTTATAATCAGTAAAAGCCAATGTACCCTTGTTGATTTCCAGTATTCAATATTAATCAGTTTAAGTTTAAGAACCGAACACCAGGAATAAAAAAAATAGAGTGAGAAAGTACTCAATAAATTTAAGAGTAGCCTATTGGTGGGTATGATAGAGATAGGGTAAGGTATTGAATATATTAATGCACACCTTGCATGTTCAAGTTCAAGTTCAAGTTGTGGGTTACGCAGATGGCCGCTCATGGTCAGCATCATGGCCAAGGAATATATGTATTTCTTGGCCATGGTCAGCATAATATGCGAAAGTTAAGAATCCAGGGGAGGATTAGGAAGGGGGTTATAAGGGTGGATTGCATGGGTCAGGGACTGCGGGTTGAGGATTAGGATTGGGGAGGTAATGATTGGTGATCCTATTTCTAAACGTGTCAAGAGTGGGGCTATTAACTACGTGAGATGGGAGATGATTCCACTTTTGGATGCTGCGGGGAAAGAATGAGTGCCTAAATATATCAGTGCTTGTCTGGTATGTATAATGTATGGTATTTTAAGTTGTGGCTGCCTCTAGTGGATCGTATACTTGTAGGGTGTAAATATGTGTCTTTGTCTATGTCAACTAACTTGTTTGTGATTTTGTATATCATCTGTTGTCTGTGTATCTGTCTTCGTGTTGTCAATGGGTCTAGTTTTGTGTCTTGTTTAAGCAAAGTGACTGATGTAGTGTGTCTGTAATCCATGGAGGTATAATATTTTATACCTCCATGCTGTAATCACCTCTGGCCCATCTTGCAGTTTTGTTTTGTATGGACCCTAATCCAGGACCATACTAACTTTGGCCCTGATGCTACCTATGTGTTCACATTATTGAAAGGAGGGCTATTGACAACCGGTCATATCTCTCATAGTCTGTCACCACGAACTGTCAAACGTTCTCCCGTTAACGAATATAAAAAGATGTCAAATTTAGCAAAGACACTAAGTTCTGGGAACACTGGAAGTGAGGACCGCCCTGCGCACTCACTTCTCACCATATATTACACCTAAAATATTTTAGCTTTTAAGCATCTTATTTAATCTAAGCATCATACATCTTAATTAATATAAATTGACAGTAGCTTAGTAGCTTACAATAAATAATTGGCTGCCAATGGGTAAAGTTACCAACGCCGATTAAATGATCGATATTTTGCATTGCTATTTGAATATATTTTTAGTATAAAAACACAAACAAATATTCGAAATAATATTCTGGATACTATAGTAAAGATTTTATCATGTATTAATCCAACTTGTGATATCAAAATAGATCATCGATTTCTTACGGGGCTGCTGACCAAAACATTGCTTGACTATGGCCTCCTCAGGTACGTTCTATTTTAACCACTATATCACAAGTAAATAAGGGCATAATAAGCCTCAAATTACTCTTAGCTTGTACACATTACCTACTTTCCCACTCGTCCTTAAGGGAAAGTAACAAAATAACACCTCTGGCTTGGTACAAAACGAATAAAAGAGGTGTCATATAAGCAAGGATATTGGTTCCACCCTTCTTTTTCCACACAGGCTTTGTGTTGGTGGTGTATTCAAGCCTTTATTAGCATTATTATTCACATTTACTGCACTGTATTGCATTTTAGGGCCATTACTGATATTATTGTAACGCAAAATACGAGTTGCTATTCAAATTTTTTTTTATAAAGTCGTACCAAAATTTATTGTCTTAATTTCTTTATGTATCGTATGTCGGATAATTACAATAAATACCTAAATTACTATATAACACATATTTCTTTGGTGTTGTAATTAAAGTGCATCATATAAAGAGTCCTTGTAATGTAGGTCAAGTGCTGTAATGAAGTGTTCGAGTTTTTATTTTAATTTTATTTTTTATATATTCCTTTACGATACTGTAAGTTAATTATTTTTCTACTCTCGGGTATTTTGAACCCATGAAACAATCTCTGACCCAATTTTCCGAGTTCTTTGACTGTGGTGACCTCTATTTGTCATCTTAATTGATATAGAGGACAATTTCTTCATGTATGTATGTGTGTATGTGTGTGTGTGTGAGAGAGAGACAAGGAACTATTGTCTGCAACTGGACTACAAATATTAATTCTGTAACCAAATGACCACCACAATTCTCTCTGTTATTTTAGGAGAGGAAAAGGATGATGGACAAGATGATAAAGGTGAGTATATTGTATTGTGTGAAACTTTTAATTGACTTAGGCTTCATTATTAACTTTATCCTTGGAGTTTCACGACACTAAACTCTGAATCTTGTACATACCTTTCCTTTTTTTCATGTTTATATATTTTATTTATTTATTTATTTATTTATTTAATTTTTTACATATTTAGTAGTCCAATGTATTTTATCTGTGTAGTCATTGATGGACGCTTTCACAATCTTTTATCGGTTGTCATGATGTGTTTGCCAGTAGAGTACATGTACAGTCGGCGGCAAATATTAAGGATAATCATGATACAAACACAGTCTTCATACTACATTACAATATCCAGGGGGAACAAACAAATAAACCTCTTTGGTTCTTCAGTTTATGAACTTATGAAGCTTATATTTCCATACTTACTTCATGACTTGACAAATGTGGTGACGGACTTTTGCTGCCGACTGTACAGGTAAAATAAAATGCTGAAAACCAGATAAGATATACAGTATGATAATTGCTGTATATAAGGAGGATGAAGGTAGAATTATTAAGGGGGTGCGGGAATAGGGGGATAGGCTTGGGGGGGTTTAGGTGGGTGCGGGGGTATTTTGGGGGGTGCGGGAGTAGGAGGACAGACTTGGGGGTTAGGGGGGCACGGGAATAGGGGACAGGCTTTCTACCCACCCCAAGCCTGTCCCCCTATTCCCGCACCCCCCCCCCCCCAGGCCTGTCCCCTACTCCCGCACCCCCTTAATGTTGGATAGGAATACAATATACAGTACAGTATGATAATTATATAAGAATAATGTATGTGTCAGCAGTTGGAAGTGACTCAGAGGTTGTGTTGGACTTGTGTGGCCGTAGACTCAAGAGACTGGAGAAGGCCCCAGCCAACCAAGCCTATGCCACCGCACTTGTACTCGACAACAACCAGCTACAGAACCTCGCCAACCTTGACAGTTATGGCGAGCTAGAGAGGGTAGGGAATGCTACTAGATTTCTGTACAGCTTCTTTAATGAGGCACTTTATCACTAATTGCTACGTTGAGCTACAGAGGGTGGGGGTCACCACTTGAATTGTGTAAAACTTCTTTAATAAGAGACATTTTATCACTAATATATATGGTCAGCTAGTGTGGGTAGTACAGTAATTGACACCTGATTAGTGTAAATTTTCTCTGGCTTTAGATACTTTATAACCAGTATGATGGGATAAAGAGGTTAAGATTGCCAGTTCATTATTGCAGTGTTTCATAATTTAACTTTGGAATAATTTTAATGTCATGAAGCAGCATAACATACTGAGTACAGTAGTTACAGTATCAAATTCTGTCTATGGATCTATTGCCAGATGCCATACTATGTGATTCCCTAATTTGATATTTCCACCAACAGTTATCCATTGGCAACAACCAGGTGGTACGGATGTATTGGTTTGCTCGCATGTACTCCCTCAGGGTACTTAACCTACCCAATAATAACATTGTCCAAGTGGAGGGATTGAGGGAACTTATTCATCTAATCCATCTCAATCTGGCTGGAAACAGTATAAAGGTACTTTCCAGTGAATATTACCTCAGAATTAAAATAATTATGATTACTTTATACTGCATTGGATATATTTATGACTATTAAACAATTAAATTTTATTCTAATACTTTTCCATACTTATTCTAGGTAATTTCATGTGTGTAGTCCTCATTTTTACTGAGAAATCTAGTTTTATCTTTCCTCAAAGATGCTCTGTATTGTTTTTGACAGACCATTGAAGGTTTAAGTTACAACCGCACGTTGGAACACCTCAACCTCTCAGGAAACTCTATCTCCCACATCAATGATCTCTCCATGCTGAAGAATCTCAAGGTTAGTGAGTCCATTTCACCTTGTATTATTTTCTGGTAAGCTTTTATTGGTGTACAGTTCAGTATGTAAATGTTCTATTGTTAACTATTAATTCACTAAGGTTATGTAAATCTTTTTTGCATGTGTTGCAAATGGTACTTAACATTATAAATGCTTACTGTCATGTGGTAATAATGTATCTAATTTTGTTCTGTACAGGAGCTGTTTCTCCATCGTAACCGTGTCACCACACTATACAGATGCAATAAATACCTGCCACCCAGTCTCATTATTCTCACACTCTCTGACAATGCTCTGGTTGACCTCAACGATCTCTCAAACCTCTCCCACCTCAATCACTTGGAGCAGGTCACCATTCTCAACAATCCCTGTCTCGACCCTGTACAGCCAACAGGTAACTACTAATAATGAAAAAGGTTCAGTACACCACTTGGGAATTATACCCCTTTCCTCAAAAGTCATATAGAGTCTACTCGTACACATGCACAACAGTTCTTATAAACTACAGTACAGTACTATGATGATTTACCTCCTATATTTGTAACTCCATGTTTTTTGTCAGATGAGTCAGGTCTGCCTGTGGGGCCACCTCTTGCCTTCGATTACCGACCGTACGTCATCAACTGGTGCCTTAACCTCAAGGTTCTCGATGGTTACAAGGTCACACCTAAAGAGAGGTGAGAACACCTCTTTTATTATTAGTTGCAATTTTAGGGGTCTGTTACAAAACAATGGATACTTCTGTACTGGGGTGATATTACTGTACTGTACTTCAGAAAAAGTAAAACAACAAATATTAACATAGGCTAATCCTGAAATGTTGGACTGTAAAATTATTTTATTTTATTTTAATGTATGCAGTTTGTTTATGATGGAAACCAAAATATGTGTACAGCATACATAATATTTTCATGTTACCTACCATGGTGTTGCTTTGTCACAGCCTGAAGGCAGAGTGGCTGTATTCGCAAGGTAAGGGTCGAGGGTTCCAGGTTGGGGAGCACATAGCACTGGTGCAGTATCTGTCTGGAGTGTGTCTGGCCGGGGGAGGCTGGGGCGGTGCTGACCTTCCTGATGATGATGACAAGTTGGCTAAGATCCTCCAGCTGGCCAAACAACACCAACATGACCTACGGCACTCAGTTAACGGCCAGGAACCAAGGTGAGCACTATAATTGTTATTGTATTTTACTCACTAACTGTGGCTAATGATAATTTTCCTTATGGTCAGGAACAAACTTGCAAAGTAAAATATGGGCAAAGGCAGAATTAATTTTCTGCTTATGACTGATTCCTTGTTTAGTGATCCTGGGAGTGCGAGGGGAAGCAGAGGAGGGGGTAACCAGGACTCACCGGCAACAAATCGCCGACAAGTGGGACGTTCCACATCACTACGACGCAACACAGGTCACTACCACTCCGTTCTATCTTTTCTCCTGCTTGTATTCCCTCCCTCCCTTTTTTCCATCCACCACTCTGCTTGCCTTCACTGCTTCAGAATATCCCCCTTATACATACATGACTTATATATATGGCCGTATTCCTAGTACAGTATATACTTCAGGACTTCAGGTGTAAACTCCCAGATGTGACTGTTAAGGGGAGTGATTGTTGTTGTTATCAGTGTTCATGGTGTTCCTAGTAACTCTTCATTGCCCAGTCTTGGTTGGGTTAGCTGTTTATAAAGGCAATATCATATGAGATCTGTAATGGGGTAAGTAAGGTATTAGAAAATTGGAGGTTATGGATTGACAAAAGCAGACCGCCTTAACTGAGGGAGTCTGTTTCATGCCACAGTTTGGAGGAATTGGTGGCCTCCAATTCATTGACACTTTCTTACCACAGTACTGTTCTTGGCTACAATATACAGTAATTTCTTCAGGTTTTCCTAGGAATACGTTCCTCTCTCGGTTACACTTTTCTAATAGATAAAACATTGAATTCAGAATTTTTGTGGAACAGAAGAATTTCCTTTTCTGTTTGGTAAATTCTGCTGGGACTGATTATTGAGTGTTGTTGTCATGTATTTTAAAGGTACTTACAATACTTTTTAAGACTATTAGTAATATACTTTACTTGATAAGTTTTTATGATATGCTATAGACTTCTGGTCCCTCCCTGTCCCATTTTTAACATTAGTAATATAATGTTCCTCTTTTCTATATGTGATCCTGTTTTTCCCATTAGTTTAGAGTTAATCCCTTTCATAGTACAGTTTATTCAGCCATATTCTTAGACTTCACTTTTACTTAGAATTGATTGATAATCTGTGTTGATTCATTAATGTATGCTTTGGGAATCAGCTGGTGTTGAATGTACCATATGTAATGTTTATACAGTATGTATGTACAGTATCTATGTATGTTTGTATGTAATGTCTGAAACTGATAAAAGGATTATGAATCACAAAGTTGTGGAACAATGTACCTGTACAGTGTATCATATACACACACAGGCCAAGGTGGATTTTGGGAACTCCTTCAATACTAAATACATAGGCATTGGCACAAGGTAATGAATGGGGGAGTGTCTTTTGAATCATATTCCATATATTAGTTTAAATGGTCATTATTTTGGATAATTCATGGTGATTGATGTATTATAACATTATTACCATTTTAAACTACTGTCCATATCCACTGTAGCCTCATGTAAGATATACAGATACAGTACATTGTTCCCAAGTATACAATTCCAAGTCAAAAGTATAAGACAAGAATATGGCTGTATTTATCTCTCTGGCTTGTGCTCGAATCCTCTGTGGATATACCATACAGACTCCTGTTTTAATGGTGTGAAACCAATTAGCATGGTATTGTTATATAAATATAAATTTGTTCTTGTTGTCATCTTGGTAAATGAAACCTAATGGCTGTCTTGTGACAGACTTTTTATTTTTGTTTTGTTCCCTAATTAAATTAATTTTTAACTTCAGTTCATTTTTGTTAACATATCGTTCTTTTAGTTACCAATCTCAGATGTCTGCCCTCTGCTTTCAATTAGTCTTACTAGCTCTAGATGATAGAGAGACAGTTTTGTGAAATAGGTGCTTCATGTGTTAATACATACCATAAATAATTTTTGTTAGCATCTAATAGAGAGTTATATTGCTTGTAAAACTTCATATGAAATGATTGCCAACCGTGTGGTGCTTTTGACAATCCAGTACCATAAAGGCCTGGAGATTCAACTTGTTTAATGATACCCATGTGTCCTGAAAGTGTGTTTGTCAATGTCTGCTTAAGGATAACTTAATTTGTAGCAGAATGAACACGCTACCTAGAATTACAAAAGAGATACACCCAAGATCATACAAGACTTACATTACAAGAAATAAAAGAAAATAACAAAAGTTTCATACAAGTATTCAATTTTTGGTCAGTAAGCACTATACTGTATTTAGGTTAGATGTAAGGAAGTGCTTACAAATTCACAAATTACTTAAGTGATGTACAATTGCAGTTTAGACTAAAACTTATGACCTCCCTTTTACTCTCATTGTCATGGATCATATCAGTATTCCACTACAGTACTGTATTAGTAATCTCATCATATTCTCAGTGTCATGAATGAGACAAAGGAAACTCATGAGCTTGAAAATGAATCCTGAGAATTGTTGTCATTTGATAAGTTTTCCCTCCATTCTAACACTTTGATTCCTGTAGTTTACCACCAGATGGAGGGGAATTTATTAGACATGAAGTTTATCAAATACTGTACAGTACATTGCTTTTTACATTACCGGTAATTAAAATAGAATGGCAGTATATTATTATAACAAAAGAAAGATATGTTGACTGGAACACATACAAAAATAACAGCAGCGTACAGCCTGTGATAAACAATGTTGGAAAAATGGATTCTAACATCATGATTATATTATTTTGATCTGATAGTAATATTTGTGAACAGATATCTCATTACTGAAGCCACATCAAAGGATTCATTATATCATGTTCTTGTACAATAAATAATAAACTCTCACTCATTTTTGTGAGAATATAAAACATTACTTATGACCTGATTGCAATTAATGTCATGTCATCCAAGTCAGAATGTTTGCTGATTTTCAGAATATTCATAATATTATCCATTGAGTTGTGGGAACTTGGAGTATATTATGATTATGGTACATGGTATCATATTAGGTTTTATTGGCCTACATGAACAACTGAAACAGATTTGGAATGGTTATAATAATAAGAGTAGAGTATTTTAGAAGAGGTTGAAATGGGCACTTTCCTGTTTGATGTGGTGAACAGTAGGGAAAAGTTCATGATGTGTATTGAAATATATAAAGTACAATATGGTTTAAAGTTTACATACAGTATATACAATCTGTTTCAAAACCCCATAGACAGGGCCATTGAAATACTGTACTATATTATTACATTATACTTATAACCAGGTGATCAATTATCATTATTCTTGTCAAATAATTTGAAAATGTCAATTAAAACTAAGGATTTAAAATGTGATATGGTATTACACAAGCAGAAAGCAGAGCTTGAGCCAGGAGTACGGTACGTGGAAATGTGCCAGGATTTACGCGTAAGTGTACATCCTGAAAAACTTACTTGTTCTAGTGTATGAGCTTCTCTTGTTTTGTTTAGTGTAGTTGGTTTATTTCTGGCAGATGGTAAATGTCCACAGCCAATATCATACAGACTTCTGTCTTGCATCTGATTGACTGATGCATGACGCCTAACTCTTGGGGGGGCGAGCTTTGACCAGTCATGGTTAGTCTGTATGATATTGGCTGTGGACATTCACTGTCATTCAGAAAGAACTGACTGATAGTGTACCATGTTGTGCAGTAGTGATATGTGGTCAGTAAGCCAGTGCAGTAGTAGTTACGTGCGGCCTTCCCCTACAGCCCCGAGCAGGGCAGCTCCCCCGGTCCGTGAGTGTCACCGCCGCACTCACTCTCACAGTGCTACCAGCAGGGAGGCAGGTCAACGCAGCCAGCAGGCTCACTCTTACCACGTGGAGCTGTCCAACACACTGTATGGTGGGGAACTGCGCACCCCAGACACCCCCAGCCTCATGACTCAGAGCATGGACCCGGCTATACTGTCACAGCTGGCTGGCGGCCCTCCTGGGGCACGCCCGGACCTCATGTCCCGTAGCCTTGGAGCTGAACAGATGTCTCACTCTCTGGGAATGGATCCCATGACCCAATCAATGGGGGAGGAAGAACTGAGGCGATCCATGGAATATGACCACATGACCCAGAGCCAAGGGCCAGAACAACTGGCCCATTCTCTGGCCTACCCGGAGCCCCCAGGCCAGCTCATGACCCGCAGCCTCGACCTCCCACACCTCACAAACGGAGAGGCAGAGGTGTGGGTGGAACGCCTCACCCATCCCTCCCACACCCACCCCCGCCCCACCACTCTCTTTGGGGACGAGAACGATCTGGTGGTGGAGGATGTGGGGCCTCAAGGTACCTCACCACACCCCACCCACACCCACACCCACACCCCTCTGCACCTTCACCATCCCAAAAACCTTCTCTCTTACTTTTACCATCCTGATACCTCCTTACCTCTCTCACAGCTCCATCATCCTCTTACAGTACCTCCAAACCTCTGTTAGTCCTTTACCATTCCCACACCTCTCAACACCACCATACATCTAAACTTTCATGTATTTATAACTGACACATTATCATATTTACTTTGCAACTTTTATGCCTCTCCTTCATTACTTTATTTCTATTACAGTATTTTACAAGCAGCCTATATATATTGTGCCGAACATCAGGTGACTCTCTCCAACCCAGTTTTCACAATCCCACTGGATTCTTCTCTGCTCTGCTGTCCTGTCCTGTCCTTGCCTTCTACCTCACATACAATACAATCATCACATCTTATTATCTCGGACCAAACCAAGGGCTGATTTCACAGTAATAACAATTACATGTTTGGTTCCTCCCCAACAACCACATTCAACTGCCTTCTCCATCACTTCACAGTTCAGTATGTACAGGACACTCACACAGTTGATTACAATGACTACCTAAGTTTATTTACAATAAAATTCACAGGATGGTCTCCTTTGTTCTAGTGCTTACAGATCGACTGCCCTACTGTGGAATTGGCCCTACATCATTGCACTCCACTCTCTTTAACAAAATATTGGCATGTGGAGATAACAAGTACGGTGCTGGAGTCACACCGGTGAAAATAAAATTTTTATTCGACTGTCAGTGTTATCTGTTTGGGTTTCTTTGTGTTGTTAAGTTTGATTTGTTTATATAAAATATTTTCTCTCTCTTCTTTGGTGTCTGTTACTAGCTAGAGTGTTTTAGAGAGTGGAGTCTTGCTTTGTGTGTGGTGCCAATTCCTTTCCCTGACCCCTCCATCCTTCTCTTCCTCACCTTCCTGTAGTCTTTTTATTCGTAGCTGATGGTGAGGGCCATATGCAAGAATCATGGACTAGGCAATAATAATGACTGATACAATGGCATCACATATAATCTGTAGCACCATCGTACCAGTCATCTGTTTCTATTGCTTACTCCATAACTTTATATGAGCCTAAGTGTCCACAGCAGATATCATAACGTTGCATCTGATTGGCTATTTCATGATCTAATCTGGTGATGAGCTGTAACCAATCATGTTTAGCTTTTATGATATCACAATAGTGGACATTTACTACCATCACCACAAAAGCAGACTATATATAGTATTGTAGTCTTGTTCACAGTTGCACATATTTGCAGAGTGCACAGCCTCTAGCCATTATTCTTCTACTCAGTTTAGGACCCATGAATACATAGTCTTTATGCACTTTTATTAATTAATTTTGTTAGTGTTGCTTGTATACTGGATGCATTATACATAACTTTGAGATCTTATGGATTCTTCATTATATATTTGCACAACACTGAAGTACAATCGTAAATCCATTTTGAGGCCTTCATGACGGAAATATTAAAGTGGGAATTTCTTAATTTCATAACAAAGACATGTAGAGTTGCCCTAAGGAGTTCTCTCCCTCCATTGAAGCTTTATACTGTATAACAAAATATACCAGCATGTCATTAGAAGTGTATTGCAATATTTATGCCAAGCAGGTATAAACTGATTTTATTTTAGTACTGTATTACTAGTTATACAATACTATACCATTTGTACAGTAAAATTCCTAAGGGTAGTTATAGAAAATACAGTAGCCTAGAGTGAAGTGCATTAGGTAATGTATGGGTGTGGTCAGAGTGTGGGTGTGGTTGCAGAGTTGAGCAGTCAGCTGAGTGGATCCACCAAGTTTGTTCCTGCCCCCGAGAGTATGATGAGCCCAGAGTTCCAGGCTAGCCTCACGTCCCGCCCTGCCCCGTCCCATGCCCCTCCTGTCCAGCCCCATGCCCATCCTGCCCAGCCTCAGGGGTAAGTATCCAATGGTTCTAAATAATACTGTTCATTTCATCTCACTTCACTTAAATTAACTTTCATCTTCTGTACATTGATTGTGCAGTATGGATGGTTGTTCTATTTACTCGACAACATTATCACTACTCTCATATGTAAAAGTTTGCTGTCGTATCGAGGTTACTTAATCCTTTCACAGGTACAGTATGTTAGGTATAATAGAAGCTTTTCTGTATGGGCTAACTGGGATTTCATTTAACCCTCAGATTTGAGTTACATGTCATCAATTATTTAAGGGTGAGTTATCACAAGTTATAATAAATAGTTTGTAGGATTATATGCCAGTAAAATCATGCATGAGACAAGGACATCTGACATAATGACTCAATAAATACAGCATGAACCAGTCATACCAGTTACTATTACCTTCCCCATCACTTGTCATGCATGTGAGCCACAGCACCTTACATAATTATGATCACATGACCAACAGGTCGTCTACTCGTGGCCATACTGGTACAGCTCGACCTAGTCCTGCCCCGGCCCCCACCCAACGACCACCTATGGCTGCCAGACCTACTCCTTCACCAGCACCTCAGGCATCACCCAGGGTTTGTACTTCACATAGTCACTATTATATCCTAACCAATACTCTACTTATTTATGTTTCTGATATTCTTTAGGCCATGCAAAAAACGTTGCGGGTAGACAGTGACACCAATTGGCACAATGGTTGCATAGAAAGCATACAATATGGAGCAGTTATACTGATTGCAAGTTCTAATCACTGGACAACATGGGAAGTTGATATTTGATAATCCTAGGTTTGTGTAATTACAGCAAGCAGCTGCAGTACGTTCATCATCAGTAACACGACCCCGGGCATCCCCAATGAAGAGCCCTGCCCCAAATGCCCCTGTTAATTCTGACCTGGCCAGGGGCTCTCCTTCTCGCTCCCAACAACAGCAACGTCAGACTGGAACTGCAAGCACAGGTGGACCCTCCACTCTGCCCCGCCCAAAGCCTTCCCCACGCCCCGCACCAAGATATGTACGGTCCGTCTCAGTGGAACCTACAACAAGGTATTGTACCATCACTTCTTCTTAATGGCAAGGGTAATAAGGCATATTCAAAGGTGTGCCAGGAAATATGAGGAATATTATAATTTGCTATAATCCAACCAAAGTCTTCACACAAACTGCTTGAAGGAATAATGGTGGCTCTAATTTTGTTTTCAATGATACAACCCCAGCAGACGACAGAGTGGAGGCAAGAAGAAGCCTGCCTCGTCCCCTCACCAAGGATATTCCGATGCCGACTCTGACAACACGGACTCAGAGATGTCAGCCTCAAAGCTGCAGACCATCAAGAGCATCGCTGCCGAGCGCAAACAAACTGAAAGAAGAGGAAGAGAGCCACCTTCACATCCATATGATCCCGAGAAGTACAAGAATAGTGGACAATCTCGCCCTGTGCCAACCAGTGAGTGTGTTAAAAAACATTTGTCTGGCTAGTCAGATTATAAAGGTAAAGTCTAAGTGATATCACTGGAAATATACAATCACCTCATAAAAACTCACATATATCCACCATCCCTTTCATTTCCTCCCTTTTTTCCCTCATGTGTCTTATTCTCTTGGTCTCTACATTGTGATACTTAATTCACCGTTGCCTTAGAAGATGGTCGTCGTCGGTGGAGTAACAGCAGCAGCGGGAGTAGTATACCAGACCTAAGCAAGACCCAGGCAGCCATCACCCTTCAGAGACATTGGCGAGGCTACCACACACGACACCACCACCCAGATGCAGCCAAAATCAGGGATGATATTCGGCACTCACGAGCAGAACAACACATCAGGTTAGTTGGTATTGTAGAGTCTTGGAGAGGCCGATTGATGTGAGAGAAAGCACAGATGGCAGTGTAACAGCTAGGGTCTTATGCCTCTGGAGGTAGGAGAAGGATTGCATACTTAAAATGAAGAATAGGGAAAGGAAAGATAACTCAAGACTTGAAATTCATTGTCTTTGGTCAGAAGTGGCATAAAAGCCTTAAATTACTTACACTACATAGTACTTTCTTTGATGGATTAGTGGTTGGGGAGTACATATTCTGAGTTCTACAAGCTCACAGAAATGTGACTCAAATCCTCAACCCCATCTTTGTCATACAGTCTTCTTTCAATCACTGTGTGTGACAGAGTTACCCCATCTTTGATTCACACTGCAGACACCTGACGGAGAAGCTGCGAGTGACCGAGGAAGCACTAGAGCGAGAGAGAAGGTTACGGCACATGCAGCTGGAGGCGATTCGCACTCTCTGGCGTGAAATTCAGAAACTACAGGCCAGCAGGCGGGAAGGTGGAGGTGTCAACACTCCTTCCACACCAATCACACCTCTTACCCCTCTAACTCCACTGGAAACCAACAGGGAGGGGGTAGCTGCAGGAGGAGGGACAACTGGGCTAGTCTCCTCCAAAAAGTATTCTGAAGAGAGTGTTAAGGAATTGACTGAATTCTGTACTGCACTTCAGGGTCAGGTAATAATCATGAAATACATAAACATAATAATGTACCGGTATTGCCTAAAAAAAAATGCTGTAGCTAATTAGAGTTCATATGACCGTAAACATTTAAACAGTCAGCTAGACAAAAAAGATCATGGAGTCTAAATGATCACTCTAATTCTCCGCAGGTTGGGCAACTTCAGGATTCTCTGTCTATGGTGACACAGGTTATGAACGCTTTCTGCAACCTGCCTGGGTCACAGTCACTGCTAACCATGTCTCAGTCTAGTGGGTCAGGTCATGAGAGATCACCAGGGGGTGCTGATTCACCTCCTTCCCAGAATACTGCCACTGTCCCAGTTCCCCTCAGTGAGTCGGTCACCTCACTCACTCACTCGATCCGTGCTCTCACTACCTCTATCGTCAAGTCACCATCTAGTCAAAAGGAAAGAAAAGGGGACAGTGCAGTTGTGAACCCCGAGACAAATGATAGTAACAGGGTACAGGGTAGTGGTAATGGCAATGGTGGTGGGGATGATAACAGTTATGGTGACCAGTCTAGTGAAGGTTCAGAAGGCACTCCTGTTGCTTGTCAGAAGAACCAACAGCCACATCACCTCCATCAGTTTGTGAACCCTGATAATGTGGCCAACTCAGGAGTTTCCATAGCATCAGCCGACCTCAACTCAACAGCTCTGGATGCCTCCACACTTTCAGTTGACTCTACAGAGGGGTGTGAGGCCGGGGACACTACAGGGAGGGATGAGGGGGAGCTTTCAGAGTCTAGTCAGTCCTCTCTTTCTGGCAGCTTGTCCGGGAGTCATTCAGGAAACCAGTCTGAAGGGGGTCGCCAGGCTGGAGGGGTGGGGGGTCCCCTCAGACCTTCCTCTCTACCTGTCCCGAGGCCTCACACACCTCGCACTACTGCATCTTGACCCCCCGGCCTCCCCTCCTGGCAGTCCCTTTACCTACACACTACCACTGCCTCCACCCTCGCCTCACTTCACCCACCCTTCCAACACCCTCCCAGAGCCATCCAACACTATGCCACGGCTCTGCTCTCCTCGGTGCTCACAGATCTCACCCTCCCTGCTGGTTGTAAGCCATAATGCACACCACCATATCCAACATTTTCATAATTTGCTGAAATATTGTTAATGTGAGAATATTTGTCAAGTTAATATAATTAAAAAAAAAACAGACTTTCTGTAATGTTAAGTACTCAAAGTTTTTCTCCTTAGCTATTTAAATTAATCTCATCAGTCTTTTGTTTTAATTTTTGAATGTATTGCTAGTCCTAGTATAGTTGTGGACACATGATTCGAGGCCATCTACAGCAGTAACCTATAGGAGTTATTAATATTATGTATTAGACCTTTAAAGCAAACTCCAAGTATCTACCAACAGCCAGGTATGATAGCAGATGTTATGTACAGTACTGTCAATGTAATGTTAACACTGGGAACATAAAGGTTGGTTGTTTGATTGATTTAATCAGATGAGTGGAGAATACTTTTTTTCATAAAATAGATTTAAAGGTGAGTGATGACCAGATCAAAGTGTGGCCAAGACCACAAGACATAAGGAAGATCAGGTACTTAATTGTGTATCATATGGATCTTAATGGAGGGATATCGTTGGATACCTGTTGAAAGTAAATAAATATTCTTTTCAGTCAGAAAGTTGGAATCCATCTGCTGCAATGGTGGCCTTGAAACATTTTATCCATGACTGTATTATACAGTAATTCTACATAACTACAATAGTACCATAATATTCAACAGCACAAATTAAACAGTGGCCATACACTTAACATGATATCACTGTACACTCATACCAATAAGTTCTCGAACACCTGGAAATGAAGAAATTTAATATACCATACTGTACAGTATATGATCTTGCGCCAGCTTTATTTGATGACGGTAATTTGTTTTTAATATTGAATGAGGTTAGGTGTGTTAAAAAAAAAATTCCAGGGTTTCGGGGTGAAAAACCTCCCGTGTTATTTTGCTTGTTTGCATTACAGACCGAGTCAGAAAATTGCCATTAAAACAAAAAAATAGGGGTCATGTGGTGTTAATAGTGAACTGGAGGCTTCTTATTCTTGCAAACTTTGGTGGCATAATTAATCATCAAGATTCCTCTTCATACAGTATGTTATGTTACACAAACTTTCCCAGGAGGTAAGATGTGATCAGCCCCTTTGGATTGGAGAGGCAGCAGGTCCTCAGTAAAACCTTGCTAAATAAGACAGAAGTTGTTATTGGTCTACTGTTGCCAGCCCTTAAGGGATTTCTGTGAGGGAATAAAATGTAAATACGTATGAAAAAATTAATTGATAAATTCAGAGTAATCTGTAGCCAACAATGTGGTACAGTATTCTTATAAATATTTGAGTTTATAAAACTGAAACAAATTTCAATCATTTGTAAACTTGCTCAAAGGGTCACTTTTGGGTTAGTTTAAAATAATAAACATATGGCTGTTAGTCTCATAGTTCATTACAGGACTGGATCTCTCACTAAGGGGATATTGCCATAAAATCCTTCCATACTCTGGCTTAAGGATAGGTTAGGATGGGATGTGTGTACAGGATTAGCTCATATGTATGGTGAATATTTATTTTAGGATATGTTAACAGTGAGAACTATGGTGGAAAATGAAATGAAGGAGAAAGAGGAATCTACTTTCTTTGTCATAACAGTTCTTAATGGATCCATCCCAAAGGACCGTATGCAAGAACATCCATGGTGTTGACAATGTCATGGTACAGGTACAATGACTCAATTGTTTGTCTATGGAGTTGTTGTACCGGTACCACACCATCGTCAATACCACAGATGTTCTTGCATGAGGCCCAAAGTGTGAGAATGTACAATCACCAGCCATAATTTCTACCCAGCCCAGAATAGTTGAAATGAAGCAAATTGTCTTGTTTTGGACAGCAGTTTACTGTCTAATTTTGTGGTAAGCAAGTGGTAGAATGTAGTTTTTATTATCAGACATGTATACAAAAAGGACAGCTAGTTGTGCCTTCATTTACTTATTCTGAGTGAGTAGAAATTAAGACCAGTGACTAATGGGTATTGGTTATAGACACCAAACTTAAAGGAATGTAATCATGTAGAAACCTATGAAAGAAGAGATTCTCTTGTTGGTAAATTGGAAGGCTACTGATTCCTCGTAACTATGCCAGAAAACAGACGCCCTCAATGGTATCAATAGGGAATCTGTTTTGTGGCATAGTTTGGAGGAATCATAGACCTTCCAATTCACCAACAAAAAAAAATCTCTTCTAAAGTTGTTGATGAATTGGAGGATACTGATTCTTTCAAAATACAGTACAGTACTATTCTGTACACCACAAAACAAACCACACAATTGGTGAAAATAATACAATGGCACGTGGAGAGGAATCAGTACTGAAGCTTTCAATACAGTGACACTTTACCCAGTTGTTCCCTCCATCTACTCCTAAAATGATCTCACTGAACCTAGTCAAGTTGCTGCTTTTGCTGGGAAGGGAGGCAAGCAAAGTTTACAGTTGGCAGCAAAAATGTATTTAATGTTTTCTGATGGTGAGCTAACAAACATACATACAGCTGTACTTGACATATTACTAATTACAGTACAGCACTTTGAAAAATTGGCTCATATTACAATATAAACTGGTCATACTAAGCTCATATTATACACATGGGATTGAAGTGCATTGATACCGTCTCCTGTACACACTATTATTACTGTACTTGTAAATGGTAAATGCTAAGAAATGTCTAGTCACAAAGGTAGCTGTAAATTGTCAACTCTGGTACTAAAGGAAAAAATGCTGTGTGTAGGTTATTAGGCTGCAGTAGACATTAAACTTATTAATATGTTTGTTGTAGTAACTATTTTATGATGATGTAAGATTTTGTTTTTAGTTGAGAATTTTGTACATATTGTATATTTTGTTATCTTTTGTATACTTATGTTTATTTTTAATATGCTTTTGTATGGGATGTTCATTTTCAAATGCAACCAGTTATACTACTGTATTTTTAATAGTTTTAATTGCAATCAGAATACCACTATTTTATTATTACAGATAAATATATCTACTGTATATATAAAGAACTAAGAAATACAGTACAATACTGATTTATAAGAAAGAAATTCCATTTACTCTCAAAACATATTAAGACAATACACCCATGGAATAGTATACAGTAATTCTGTGAGTTGCAAGTTAAACTGAACATCCTGTATAACAATAAATGTATCATCTTGAACATTATGGTACGTGGGGAGGATGTGAAGGGGTTACACTAAATAGACACATGATCCAGACCTCCCTGGTTCACACACAACATGTTAAGGATAGGAGGTCAGGTATTCAATCTATCGATGGCATTCTTTAGGGCAATGTGTTAATATCAGCAAATTGGAGTCTTTCATAAACTGAACTTTATCAGTACCTACAGTGAAGTAGGCTCTTTCCTGGTATAGTTAGAGGAATCATTTGCTCCGATGCCTTTGACAAAAATCCTAGCCCCCATAAAATAAAGGCGAGTTACTGTATCTACCCTTTTTAAGGCATAAGGGGGAATGATAGCTACTTGATGCTTTTATTCAGTGAAGCAAAGTTGACCCGTACTAAATAATTTAGTATGATCTGTACAGCTACACCCAAGGGGTCAGCATTACACCTCCCTCGTATTCTGATAAAAACAGCTGACATTTACAGCCGTCTGATTAAAGAGTCATGGGTTAAACAAAGACAATTTCCAGTAATATAATGGCCCCATGGAGTGCCTGTTAAGTCATTATACTGGTCATAATCATCACCTAACCCATGACCTGTCTTATATATGGCCTACAGAGTGAAGTGATGTAGGAGTACAGTACCTTTCCTTGCTTCAATAATACTGTACTGTACTACCATTTACTCTTTCATTGCATTTTTATATTACACATTTTTAAGACTTTATGCTATATAATTTTTTGATACATGCACTAAATATGTACTGGTACAATGAAATGAATACAGTGTACTAATTACATAATAATTATTTAAGAGTGCAGCCTATGCATACTCAATACTGGATGTTTTTCTGAATTGACACTGGTAAAATATTTGTAAACATCCCCTGTAAAGGAATATAAATGCATACTGTTGCACATTTACTATTCATACATATGAATAAATTTTTTTAACTGCATCAGAAGCAAATGGAGGTTCATAAAAACTGGAAAACTATTATAACCAAAGTTAATTTTTGAATAACATGGTTTGTATGTTGATGAGCAGTTGAAGATCATGAATCAACTCCATATGTGCTTCTCTTGTAGTGAACTATTAAGTACAATGCTTTTCTAGTCACAGGCTCTGGCCACTCAAGCATGCGCTTTATATTATCTACAAGAAATATGAAGAGATTATTGGACCCGGGCCGTGGGCCCATGTTCCACCGGGTACTTGCCATTTTTTGTGATGTATAACATTTATTTCATTACATTTCATGTGACAAAGGTCAATAAATCCATTCAATCATACAAGCTTATCTGTAAATCTAAGCTCAGTATATTCACCTGTGCTGTTGTTGCTCCATAACCCACAATGTGAAGCAAGCTGCCTTACTTTTGAAATAATAGTGGAAGAATGCTTCCTAGTATTTAGTAATGTTTTATATTGCTGTATTTGTACTTGAATGATTATTATCTTTGCAACTAAATTAACAGCTGCATTACTTCTGAGATGTTAGGACACCTACTTCATCAGGCAGTAAAAAAAAAAAGCCCGTGGCATTATAATTACAGTATTTAAAGGTTTGTTTATGGAACTCGTAAATGTACTGTATTTACCCACACGCTATAATTTGAAAGTAAGCTATCTTTGTATCACACATCACATTTATACAGATGATAAACAACTCTCTAACATTATAATGTTCCCAAGATCTTTGAGATAAAGGGTCATATGTCAGAAAGGACATAGCAAGGCAGTGATGATAACTGGTATGGTAGTACTGTACCATGTAGTATTTATGGAACCATCATACTGATCATCATTTTCTCCTATGATTTTACAAGCATATTACCCAGAGTGTAGACACTCACCACTTATCATCTCAACCAGACCCCAAATGTTCATGTTCCAAATCATCATCAGAAAATTGATTACCACAAACAAAAACTACAGTTATTAATTTACTCCACCAAATCACAGTATATGACTTAATGTTCATTTTGGTGGCTTAATTTTGAGCCAAAGTGATCAGCTGAGTAAAAATAAATGTACTGTATTATGTCATGTTTGGTCTGAAAGTTAAAATACTATGTATGGAAGTAATGAACAAATATTAGCTTTTTTTTCTCCCTACCAGAACTGCATAGGGATGAGCTTGACAAATTGTTTTAAGGGAAACTGAAACCTACATTGGCATAGGGTGGTGGCTGTAGAGTGGTAAGGCTCGAATTCATGTATCAGTGCTTAGCAAGTGTAGGTTCATAACACAGTTGTCATTGGTGTTTTTCTAAAAGATCAACAAGCTTCACTAAAATACATTACCTACCAATTTGCCACACCTGTTATTATTTTATTTCAGTACAGTATATATTAACAAAAGTATTGTGGGGCAGTTAAGAAATTATCAGAAAAATGGTACAATACAGTATAATATTTTAATAATTGTGGCCCTAAACATGGCAAACTCAAACCAAAGTTACAGTACAGGTTAACTTTAAACTGCAGGAACTGATATGATACAATGGTGTTTCTGCTCCCTTCACCATTAATTAAGATACATTTTTATATCTGTGAAGCCCCCAAGTTATTTGTGAGTGAGACTTTGTGCATTATGTGAATAGTCAATTTTTTTCCCCCTCCTGGTTGAGTACAGTATTAGTGTTTTGCTTGTATAAATGTCAGATATCTTGATATTTAGTAATGACCTTAGTCAGTACATTGTGGTGTCTTTGTTGATTCTCAGTATGTAGACATTTTAATCCATTCCAGAAATATGCAGTAGGGAAGCTAATTCCTTGAGATCTGACACTTTAAAAAGTCCTTATATTGTACCACCAATACAGAGATTAAAATATATTTTAAAAACGAAGATTGTAAATTTGCTTTAACTGAAGTGTGTGAATTTTAAAATATTAAATATTTGTTTTTGTTGTTAGGAATCTTCTTATGTGTTGTCCTCAGTTATACTGTACTATGTCTTGAGAGTTGAAATTTTCACAAGTGATAATTCTTTTTCATTATTTTTAAAGTTGTTATAGGAAGCTAGTCATGAAAAATGAACTGGGTTTTTACCCCATTGTTGAGTATTTTGATTATTCCTTTCTTATCCTTAGTAACAGCAACATTTTCCTTACTCTGTTAACTTGCATTTTAATTTAAATCATTCTTTCAAATAAGTTAGTTTTATAACTACAAAAATATAATTATCTTCTTTAATCACATTAAGTAACAAGTTTCTAAAACAGTACCGTTAGCATCTGCCTCCTCAGAACAACTAATTGGGAAGGCTTGTATCTTTATATTGAACCCCCAAGAATATTCTAACAGAAGTCAAAGAAAAAATAATTGTTTTATGAGTTTGGCAACTGTCAGATGATACTGGCATAAAATGAAGTAAACTTACTCCTACAGAAATGATGCAACAACCAAACCTAACAACTAGTTTGTATCATGACACATTTAATGTAATATTCCCCTGCAATTTCCATCTACCTTCAAGTCCTGCCTTTTTTGTGTGGTGCATACAGCCTCTTGGGGGTCAAACGTTATCAAAATACAAGATGTAACTTAGATTAATAATACTACTCTTACCTTAGTATTGTTTAATTTGGAAAAAAAAGATCATACAAATGAAGATATTGATTGCTATATATAAAGAAAGGACAGTAATATACTCCTAAAATAGACGTAACAAAATGAAGATATGAATATGAGTATTTATAAGTGTTCTATATAAAGAAATGACGGTAATATACTTCCACCATAAACGTAACAAAATGAAAAAATGGATAAAGGTATTTTATAAGAGATATATAAAGAAAGAACTACTCTATATGGTAAATATTGAATGAATTACCGTTATTGCGTACGGTTTTTCTACCTTCATTACCCACTTCTTTAGACCATTCTAAGACTATTTTCTTCTATGGCATTTCCTCCACAAATGCCCCATTTCCAAGATAGGGCATATTCAAATGGGGCATTTTGATATTAGCCTGACCTTACCTGACCTGACCTAACCTAACCTAGACCGCATCAGACTACCGGGACCTAACCTGGGCAGACTACCGGAACCTAACCTGGGCAAACTACCGGGAAATAATCGTGATAAAGTACAATAAATGACAGAGGTAAAATACTGGGACTCAGCCGGATCTGGCAACACTGCTGCAAAACTGTAATTCTTTCAATAAATACCCTATAGATCAAACATTAACATAACTAAATGAAGATAAGATTGAGTATTTATAAATGTTATATATAAGGAAAGGACTACTATACAGTAGTTTAACCATTAACACAACAAAATCAAGATAAGATTACGAGTATTTATAAATGTTATATATAAAATAGGGACTACTATATTTGAAACACTAATATAATAAACAGAATATAATTAAGACCGAGTATGTTACAAGTGTTATATATAAAAAAGGAACGGTATTAGTAGAGAAGTACTCCGTTCTTGGCTAGGTCCCGGGAATTTGCCCCGGTCACTTTATGATAGTTTACAATGGTTATATCCCGGTAGTTTGCCCAGGTTCGGTCCCGGTAGTCTGCTGTGGTCTAGGTTAGGGTAGGTCAGCTTAATTTCGAAATTATGTTTGTAAAACGAGAGAAACCCCATAGATAAAAAGTGTGTTAGAATGGTCCAAAATACAATATAGTGAATGAACTACTTCTATACTAATACCGAAAAGTGGGTAAATATTGAAAGAATTACCGTTATTGCGTACGTTTTTTCTACCTTCATTACCCACTTATTTAGACCATTCTAAGACTATTTTCTTCTATGGCATTTCCTCCTCAAATGCCCCATTTCCAAGATAGGGCATATTCAAATTGGGCATTTTGAAATTAGCCTGACCTTACCTGACCTAACCTAGACCACATCAGACTACCGGGACCTAACCTGGGCAAACTACCGGGAAATAATCGTGATAAAGTACAATAAATGACAGGGGTAAAATACTGGGACCCACCCGGATCTGGCAACACTGCTGCAAAGCGGTAATTCTTTCAATAAATACCGAAAAGTGTGTTAGAATGGTCCAAAATATAGTGAACCCAGTACGGTAAATATTGAATGAATTACCGTTATTGCGTACGTTTTTTCTACCTTCATTACCCACTTATTTAGACCATTCTAAGACTATTTTCTTCTATGGCATTTCCTCCGCAGATGCCCCATTTCCAAGATAGGGCATATTCAAATGGGGCATTTTGAAATTAGCCTGACCTTACCTGACCTGACCTAACCTAATCTAGACCGCATCAGACTACCGGGACCTAACCTGGGCAAACTACCGTGACCTAACCTGGGCAAACTACCGGGAAATAATCGTGGTAAAGTACAATAAATGACAGGGGTAAAATACTGGGACCCAGCCGGATCTGGCAACACTGCTACAAAACGGTAATTCTTTCAATAAATACCCCCAGTACTTGTGTAAACTTACCGTAAATTGTTCCATACTTTTGGAGTGAGTGATTGAGTGATTAAACTGGAGGTATCGTATCATACACCACCACCAATACACCACGAGGTATTATTGATTTATACACCACCACAATGGCTGATGTTTACCTTCTCAATTGACATCACCACAATCACCTGAGCCAAATGGAATAAAACATCAATTGTTGGCAAATATGAAGAATTTTTTATTATTATTATTTTTATTGGGAATTAGAGGTATCAATGTTCAAGAGGAAGCATTAATTGTTGACAAATATGAAGAATTTTTATTTATATTTTTTTTTATTGGGAATTAGAGGTATCAATGGAAAATTATATACAGATTGTTCAAGAGGAAGCATTAATTGTTGACAAATATGAAGAATTTTTATTTAATTTTTTTTTTATTGGGAATTAGAGGTATCAATGGAGAATTATATACAGATTGTTCACTAGTAAATGGGGAAATTTCTACCATGCGAAATTATGAAAAAAAAAAAAAAAAAAAAAAAAGGTAAATAATTATAGTAAACAGGAAATTGGCGAGGTAAAAAAAAAAAAAAAAAAAAAGGGAAATTTCGTCATGCAGATCTGGCAACACTGGAGGGAGGAAGGCTTGTTTGAGTCATGTAGATATGTATGTATATATATATATATATATATATATATATATATATATATATATATATATTTTTTTTTTTTTTCTTTCAGTTTTTACTTGTCCAGTATTTTGCGCCGGTTATTTCCCAGTATTTTGCCCCGGTTACTTCCCGGTAGTTTGCCCAGGTTAGGTCCCGGTAG
This sequence comes from Petrolisthes cinctipes, assembly GCA_033782935.1. Taxonomy (NCBI): domain Eukaryota; kingdom Metazoa; phylum Arthropoda; class Malacostraca; order Decapoda; family Porcellanidae; genus Petrolisthes; species Petrolisthes cinctipes. The sequence goes on along the minus strand of JAWQEG010001759.1, from coordinate 45,543 downwards.
TCTGTTGTGGTCTAGGCCAGGTCAGGTCAGGTCAGGGTTATACTCCAATCTAACCTAACCTAACCCAACCAACCCGAAACAATCCATAGTTACAATTTGTTGGCTGATTCGGACCTTTGTGAAGAAATGAATGGTAATTGATATAATAATAATATGAACAATTAATACATTTACAGCTACCAGAACTCCCGGGAACTTCTAATAATTCCTCTGCCAAAAGTTTGAAAACAAAACGACAAAGTCACAAGAACCGAGCATACTCGCTTCAGGATAAAGAAAATATTGTTACAATGATCGAGAGTGGTGCAAGGAACATTGAAATTGTGAGGAAATTGAACTGTCCTGAATCTACAGTACGGAATATAAAGAGAAACTTAGTGGAAATCAAGAAGAGTATTTCATTGGCTAAGAAATACTTCGGTAGTGATGGAAATGCTAAGCGAGCTATGAAAGATAAAGGTGATAGAAACAGATTGTTAGTCATTACAGAACATTTTCTAGTGAAATGGCTAGCTCGAAGAAACAAAGAAAATGCAAGTTGTAATGGCAGTGTGATTCGCGAACAGGCAAAGAATTTGTACGCTGCGATTGCTAGAAAGAAAAACATCAAGTCTCCCCCTCCTTTCAATGCCTCAGTAGGGTGGCTACATAAATTCAAAAGTAGAAGTGGTATAAAGCATGCAGTGTATCATGGTGAAGTCTCCTCAGCTGACTTGATGGCCGCAGATTCTTTCCCTGAAATTGCCAGCAAAATTGTTCAGGAAGGAGGTTATACCATAGATCAAGTTTTTAACTGCGACGAAACAGGACTATTTTGGAAAAAAGCACCAAAGTCGACATTCATTTCTAAGAAAGAAAAACAAGCAACAGGGATGAAAATGTCCAAGGATCGCTTCAGTGTCCTTTTAACATGCAATGCATCTGGTGACTATCTCATGAAGCCTTTGGTGATTTACAAATATAAAAGGCCAAGGGCTTATAAGGGATGTGACATGAATAAACTTAATGTCTACTGGGAACAAACAAAGAAAGGTTACATGTCCACTGAGTTGTCAAGGAAGTGGTTTGATGAATGTTTCGTTAAGGATGCCAAAAAGTACTGCCAGAAAAAGAACGTAGCCTTCAAAGTGGTGCTTTTCCTAGATAATGCCCCCAGTCATGCAAAATTTCTAGTAGGACGTCACCCTGCAGTTCAGGTTGTTTTTCTCCCACCGAATACAACCTCCAAAATACAACCATTAGACCAAGAAATTATAGCAAATGTCAAGTTATTGTACTACAAATATGTGCACGATAAGATGAGGAAGGAAACTGACAAACAAGAAGAATTAAAGGAAGTTGATGAAGATGTGAGCAGCAGCAGCGAGGAGGAGACGCAGCATTCTCCCCTCTCCGCCTCCCCTACGCCGCAACCCACACACACCCTCCACCTCCACCCCTCTACCCACAGCCTCTGCCTCCACTTCTCCACCTGGCATAGTATCGAACCTTTCAGCCGTAATGACTATTACTGCATTCTGGAAGAAATTTAACATTCGGCAGGCAGTAAATTTCCTCGTCAACGCCTGGAATAATATAACACTGGCAACTGTTAGGCATGGTTGGTCGGCACTGCTACCACACCTCAAGTCAGCTGAGACAGAGAGAAGGCAGACAGCAGACTTGATGAATGAAGTATTGAAAGCTGTCCGCAATATCCCAGCTCCAGGATTTGAAGAGGTAAATAGGGAAGACCTCGAAGAAATGTTAAGAGATGGTGATGCTACTGGTAGTGTTGATGATATCCTGGATGAAGATAGTGATGATGGTGGTGATGCGGCGAGTGAAGCAGAGGAGCATGAGCAGAGAAAAGTGACAACACAGAAGCTGTCACACATACTGGGTGTCTGTACCAGCCTTCATGAAATGATTCAAGACATTGGAGAGAGTGAACAAGGCGAAAAGGAAAAAATGATTGGATTTGTAAATCAGATTTCCAGAAATTACCAGAAGCATTACAATGACCGAATGAATGACCGCCAACAGTCACTCATCACTCGCTTTCTTTCACAATGCCGGCCAGCCCAAGAGCAAGAGATAGGGATGGAAGAGGATGAAGAAATTGATGATATCGGTGAATTGCCTGACGATTTTGATTTCACCGGGTTTGAGGAAGTGTTGACGAAAGTGCGTGAGCCAGACACGAGCAGGAAGAGTGAGGAGGGCGCTGGCGACGGCATACAAATGCCACAGTAGCATGACCTCCATACACGGAACAATCATCACACCAAGCAACTTTTCAACTTCTTTAAGGTGATTATTGTATTAAGTTTGACAATCTGATACTTACCAGTAGTGATAGGAGAGCCTCAAATGGGAAAAATGGGTCAAATTCCTGGGGTGGCGGCACCAATTAACCCTATGTATTTCAATGTCACGCAAATAACGTTTTCGCAAATAACGGCGTTTTTCAGGCACTAATTAGGCGTTATTGGTGTGATCCTACTGTACTAAAATGTTTAAACATACATTAAATATAGAAAATCTTTATATTGCTCGTGTGCCTCGCCTTGATTTTTGCTTGGTATGTGATAAAAGGATGGACCACCTGGAACCTGGCTTGGGGGGGGGGGGACAGGCTTGGGTGGAGACTGGAGAGGGTGCAGGAATATGGGGACAGGCTTGGGGTGGGTAGTAGGCCTGTCCCCTATTCCCCCCCCCCAAGCCTGTCCCCCTACTCCCGCACCCCCTTAAGTAGTCCCTTGTGGTAACGTAGAACTTGCCCAAACAATGTCAAGTCTAATATGCCCTGGAGATAAACAAAGTGTTCTCCTCCACCAATATGGTCGCCAGGTGTGTAGCGACGTCATGCAAAAAGGGTTTAATCGACTCTAATAATGGCGCCTCTATGTTATCGTTGTTATACACCTTTTCAACAGCAATAGATTGGTCTCCGATTTTGATGAAATCCCGAATTATTTCCAGTTGATGGATTGGTTGAGGTTGAAAAAGAGCTCTCTAGGCCGGGCAGACCATGTAGGGACCTCAAAGGGAGATGATGCTTATGGTGATGTGGGCGTTACTTTAGCTTATAGTAATCTTGTAATACCCATGAAGGTTAAAACAAACCTTTAATACATGTGACATAATCATCTGTTTATTAAATACAGAAGTGACCTAATCGGGATGAAAAAGCTTACATGAAATATTCTTAGGATTTTTGTTACAATAGAAATAAATGTCATAATAATGTCGTTGGAATAAGGCCCCTAAGATTAACAGAACAATATTTAAAAAAGAAAGAAGGCCAAAGTTCACAGACAATAGGTGATGGAATGAAAGAGCAGTGACAGAGAATTTGTAAAATTGGGACATTTTATTTTCTTTCAAAAAAAAAGAAAAAAAAAGAAGAAAAAAAAAAAAGCTAAAATCAGTTGCCTGCATATTCATATAATTATAGTAATAATAATTATGATTCATTTAGATACTATAATACAGATTTATATAAATAAGTGCTAAGCTGTGATTTAAAAAAAATGAGCTATGATTTGTTTTCAGTACCCCTTGTATTTTCAGTGACGGCACTTGAAGCTGCACCTACCCTAGTTCATAGAAGACAATCAAAGTCAAGTTCCTGAACCCAGCCCCAATCCAGGTTTAGGGTCGGCTATGTTGGATAATTAATACTACTACTGTCCATGAGAATGCATAGAAATCTGAAAACAAATCTATGCCCAAAACAATGTGTAGCTAGTAAAACAATCCACCTTCTATTAGCAAGAGAAGACAAAAGTAGTGGTCCTACAACAACCTTGGGCACCTCCAGCTAAAGTGTCTCTGCTCATAAGGTCACTTGGACCAGTTTCCTCGCAGGCTTAAGAAAAGCTAAGGAACTCCTAACATCACAAGCACACAGGCTGATGTCAGAGCCTCGAGAGTCGCGAGACACGTCAATTGCATGAAAAATACAGTGACAAATCAGACACAATACTATACTTACTTGCTTCTGTATTTAAGTAAACAAAGTACTGTATCTTTATAGGGAATATCCTTCTCCTGGACACAAACTGCTTCAAGATGAATAATTCAAGTGACCAAACATTGGCACTCCTGTACAGTACTTGTATCATAACTAGTTTAGTATTCCTGGACACAACTCTTTTGGTGAAAATGATCAAAGTGGATTCAACCAATGGTAAATTTCACTTGTGTTAAACAAGTGAGCCATCTCAAATGTATACAGGAAGTTCCATTTCTACAAAAACCACTCGGTACTGTCACTCCTCTCTTCTCGGTAAGATATTATCCCTGAACTACAATGAATTCTCTGTTCAAGTGCAAGAAAAGAGGATGATAAAGACTGGATCTCTCTATTCATACAGCTATCCTATACTGTACCTGAAACACATACAGTAATCACCAGTGGATACCATTCATGTTTTGTGGTACAGGGTTTATACTTCACCAACCAAGGACTAACTACAAAGAATGGTTCTTGTAGGAGTAGCATCACCTGTATTGTGTGATGGTGTACTTTGAGACATGTGAGGCACATCCAGACATTATCTTCACGCTTTATTATTACAATGGTATCATGCACTTTAATCATATGTGTATAGTACATATTATACCAGTCATATTTGTTTGTACGTAAGAGGGCAAGATGTTAGTAAATTGGAGAGAGATTCCTCCAACCTGTTTTGTGCCACAGAATGGAGAATTCACAAGCTTCCAGTTCACTGTTAAGTGGGTAGTACAGCATCGGTAAATCTGGAGTAACCGATTCATTCAAACTATTCAAAGCAACAGGTCACCATTATTTTTCTTAATTTGGTCCTGTTTCCCGACATACTTTGGAGGAATCAAGAAAGTCCAGTATATCAAAAGTGTACTGTCCCCTTAACATCTTATCACCTTAAATCTGACCTAGAAAATATAATTGTAAAAAGCATTAAAAATATTTTCTGGGAATTGCCACACTTGTCAACAGTCACCCCATTTTGACAGTAAGAAAGTGAACCCACATTCCCAATTTACAATTTTGTCCTTCCAATTTTAATAGTTGGGGTCAGACTATAATGATGTAAAATATAAAATAAAAGTAAGATAACATAGATCCCCTGTAGTTCTTAACAAGACGGGAAAAATACCCAACCCAAAGTGGACAAGAAGAATAAAAATCCAAATGTGCAGTCTCCCTTGTAACTTGTGAACCATTTAGTGCAAATGGTGAGACTTGTGGGTGAGATGGAGATTGCTGAGCCTACAACTATCCATGGAAGGACCTTGAATAAGGCATGGAGGAGATGGAAAATAATATTTTCACTATTAACCCTTAAACTGCGATAAGTACATGTCTTTTCAATTCACATCCCCTTTTTATTTATTCAGAATGGGATTTTTTAAGAGAGGATATATACAGATATACAGTACATAAATACTTTTTTGTAAATAAAATGGACAAAATATTTGATGAAAACAATATACCGGTATATTTAAAAATGGTCAAGGAAAAAGTTTAGTTAATCAATTTGTGTTGCAGGAAGGGAAAGTGAAAACAGAAAAAGATGGAGATTCTTGTTGTGGGGAGAGGGACCGTGGTGCCAGAGCTAAGAAAACTGCCACAAATAAATGATTCAATTATAAATTGTTTATAATTGACCACCGTAGTTTAAGGGCTGTGAAATATCATGGAAGCCAATATACAATAATCCCAAATTCACAGGCCAAAAAGATAGGTTGACGTGTACACAACCTTTGAAGAGGAGTCATTAGTAAACAAATTTGGTGCTGCTTCTTAATGTCAAAGGGAGTGACAAAATGTTGACAATAAAGACTCCTCCTCAAAAGGTGATTTAGTCTATATTCTGTTTAAATATATAACATTTAAAACTGAACACTTGACAGAATCCAATGACTTTTAGGGGTTAAGATTCTTGTAATGATTTAGAGGTTACTGATTTACTTCCTTCGTCTCAAGAAACAGAACACCTCAGTTTATTTGTTATGCTTTGTGGCAGAGTGTGGAGTAATCAGTCACCTCTAATTCATCCAACATCTTGTCGTCCCCTTCATCCAGTTATACGAGGAATTGGTAGAAACTGGCCTGAAAGACTGCAATGTGTGGAAATATTTTCTGGCTACCATCCATGTGACAAGGTGAGTGGCCAAGCATCTTGTAAGCATGAATATTTATTATATATCACTTCATTAATCTCTGACAGTTTGAGTTTACTAACAGAGCTTAGCTTAAAATATGTCCACATAAATAATTTTATAAAGCAATAAAAAATTCTTAACAGCTAATAAAAGTTTTAAATTACCAGCCTCTTTTTGTAGCAGGTAATTTTGTAACTTAACTTACTAATCTGATTGCAAGGAAATAATGAATTTTAATTGAAAACAACGAAATTAAGAGTCTGTTCCTGGGCAAAAATGCAAGTGTAGTACACCGACTCTTTCAATGCAAATAAAATTCTGTATCCGAGAAGAAACAACCTGTGTGCTCAATGTTTAATATAAGTGATCCGAGACATAACTGACCAAGCACCAAATGACGTGGCAAGAATAGAAAGTAGTCATTGATCACATACAGTACTTCACAGTTTAATTACCTAGCCAGTAACACCAGTTGTTTTAGATAATATCTAACTCTATATCATTCAATGGACCATATGCATGAAAATCCATGGACTGTGAGCTGAATATAATTGGTGAGTTGGTTCCATGTAGTGTGTACTGACTAACCAGTCATTTCAGCCTTTCCATCACCCAGCCCCTTGATACTTCTTATATATGACCCATTGTACTAAATAGTGGAAAATCTGAGGAATTTGTTGGTGGGTAACACAGGCACGTGGTGGGCTGTGTCTCGGAGCACTTAATAACCTGTAATCTAAAAAGCCACATGCACACACACACACATTCACAAACATTCACCACACATACATCAACATCATATTGTTCATCAGTATCTGAAACTTGACATTTTTTAGGCACTCTAATGAAAGCTAAAAGTTCAGAGGACCATCTACAACCAGGCATTATTATGAAACTTATAATAAAACTTTGTAAGAACCAAAAGTCAAATGGTGTCATATTAACATTACAACATTTTTCTCTCTTGAAATATTAATTTTTTTATGAGAAAAATATTACTATATTCTGTGTTTATAACTCCTTAAAATATGTTCCAAAGCTGTTTAATTCACTAGCATTGCCCTAAAAATGAAATGAATTTAAAAAGAAAATATAAAATATGAAGTAACAACTGATCACATAAAACACAATCTGACAAGTCTTGGATCCGATGAACATTCAGCAGCAACAGCAGCAGCAGCAGCAGCAGCAGTACACCTCTCACCAGCACCACACTATAGAGTTCCCACCATACAGTCCTCTTGTTCGCTATCTACAGATTCTGGCAGTGTCTGTGGAACAACACTTACTTCAAGGGAAGATTCTCTTGTTGGTAAATTGGAAGGCTACTGATTCCTCCTAACTACTGTATACCAAAAAACAGATGCCCTCAATGGTACTAATAGAGAATCAGCAGTTTTGTGGCACAGTTTGGAGGAATCAGAGACCTTCCAATTCACTGACAAAAGAATCTCCCCTTATTATTCAAGCAAAATTATACTGTACAGTCAGGGGCAAGTGTCCTGTCACCATATCAGCCAAGTTATGAAATACAGTATGGAAATATAAGCTTCACAGGGTCATAAACTGAAAAACCAGAGTAAGAAAGAAATGTACTAGCAAGAAGACAAATAATGTTTCCATCAATAATCACTACTAACTCTTACCAGCATTGGTCTACCAGAGACGGGAGTTGTTGAAAGAGTGGATGTGAGGATATTAGTGATGAGCAGCTTCTTTCTCCTTCTTCTTATCCTTCTTTTTCTTGAGGAAGCTGGGCGTACGTAGGCCTTTCTTCTTCTTTTTCTTATCTTTCGAGATTGAGTCGTCAGTTAGCGAAGTGTCCTTTGTTGGAGAGCCCTGGAAGTGGTGCCAAATTATTAATAAGAACTCTACATTGGGCACTTATGTTTTGTATCAAAGCAGAAGGAAATGTAAATCATATCCAAGAACCAAGTGGATATTCTTACCTCTTTACTGCTGTGTGATAGTGTACTATGGTGAGCCTCATCATCACCATTGGCTACCGTCTCCCCTGAAAAATACAAACTTATATTACATTTAAGTCTGGGTAAATGATGACCACTGACCAGGAGGGGGAAGCATTACTCCAAGTGTGAATGAACTTTATTAGCCAATATTTGTTGTAAACTTTACTAATTCCTGAAATGAACAGTTCAATGCATTACAGATTGTATACTGGGAGACAAAAATAGCAATGAGAAAATTAGATGAAATCAATACCGGTACTCTGACTAATGTTAGAAATGTTAGTCAATTTCACACGAAACATAACAAATTATATCCAACTTCTATATCATTTGCCAGTAAATTCTGGGGTAATAAACTACAGTAGAGTCCTGATCCTGTATATCAAAGTTATGAGCCACTACAAGGATAGCTGAAGCCAGTACTAAATAATCCTGAACTACATGTATAAAATAACAGACCCTAATTAAACTGTTTGGTTCAATATACTGGACTGCCCTCTGAAACACTGACATGAAACCAGCTGCATAAAATAAACACCACATGAGGAGAATCTATTGACAAAGGTTCACTGTTGCTTAGAATATGAACACTAGAACCAAATTATTCCCTCAAATGGTGTTTATACGATCTGTCTCTAAATTCTAATACGTATAAACTCGGACACACTTTTTTATGTCGATTAAAAAAATTAATAAATGATAATCCAGTAGACTGAGTAATTAAGATTATCAGGACTTTACTGTCGGTGAAAAATAATGAACTAAGTTACGATGATACAAAACATCTCTAGAGGGTTGCAGTGAGCCAGGAATGCTGTTCAAGACAAGAGAGGCAGTCATCATGTGCTCCTGAAAGCCAGCACTGCCTATCAGTATTCTACAACTTGCCTAAAACCGGTATGAATCTGGCATAAATCTACATACAAAATATTAATAAAATACAGTATATAAAATAAAATATTCACTGGTATCAAATTTTAAATGAAGAGGCTGAAAATCTGCATCCACAAATATATACTGTATATGTACAGTACAGCCCTATTCACTGTTCTGATGACAAGGGATAAATAATTACAGTATTTCCCAAACACAGTACTATACCTAGGCAGCAACCTATGTGAGGGAGGAATCGGTAGTCTCCTAATTACTAATATCACAAACCACAAATAATGACTGATAATAGTTTGATTTTTCTCATCACATGTTTGAGTCGAGTATTCTGATGCCCAAAGGAGAAAACTACAGTATGTACTCAAATTAACTCCTATGAACCTTACTATTGTACAATATACTGTAGAAAACACAAGAGAATTTCAAAACTGACATAAATTAGCCTCTGTAGAAAGCAAAAGTTATCAGTTTCCTCTGCACCGAGTGACATCCCTTGAACAATTTTGTACTCTAATATGCTGAAATCTTCCTACATTACAGTGCAAGTTTGTGGCTTTAACCTTCTGTTTTCCACTGGGTTAAGAACTCAGGTACACAGTACATCTGAGTGGATTATGAGCATTAAGTATATATTCAAAGATTTGCAAGATATAGCAAATAGGACTGTACATGTATCTTCAAGCACAAGCCATTATTTCTGCCCACACAAAGTAAATAAATAAATGTAAAGCAAGCTGCTGTGTTCTTCAGTCTACTTCATTATTTATTTAACTACTATCAAGCACTGAGGTATAACATGTGTGTTTTTTGTTTGTTTGTGGATAACACAATATACCACAGCAAAATACAATGACACCTTGTTTTAACTTTATTCATCCATTTTGAATACACAGAAATTATAGCTTGTGACTGTAAATCAATTTTTACTAGGTGTCAATGACTTCACATAAAACTTGGTTAAAATAATAGAAAATTAAGTAAATCAATATGACAACATACTCCTTATTGTCTCACAACAGAGCAAATAATGTTAAATATCTTGGGTGTCATCATGCAATATAACTCATTATCAGCAATCAAGTCACCAGCTAGCCACCACTGCAGTAGCCAAGCAGTACGCAATTATTATGATGCTCTCCAAGAATGTACAGTAGAACTTGTGGCTGTATACAAGAAAACTTAATGGCCAAGTGATGATGGTGACTAGTATGATGGCTCCATAGATTTGTAACTGTAAATGGAGTCATGGTACCAGTCATTGTCATCACACGGCCAACAATTATTCTTGTCTACCACCATTAAATGTATAAAGAAAATGCCACTACAGCATGAACAGCATTTGTGGCAATGGAATATAATATTTCTCCTCTGTAATACACCTCAGCCTCCATTCCACTAACTTACTAGGTCTATTAATCCATTAATGGTTTAGTATGTAGATCTATGACAAGTACAGGTATTTTCAAAGGTTCTGCAACCTCAGTCCAAGTATTGTAGGCGGAAAAAATATTTGTTTGTTCTGACCTGGAAAGGTATTCTGTAACTTGGCCAGCCATTAACAGTTTATTGTACTGCAATATAACTAAGGTATATACTGAAGAAATTCTTTATCACAGATGAATCTGCCATAAAATATTAGGTATCATTACACTCCACTAGAACAGAACTACACCATAACTTCACTCGAGTTCCCTGATGTATAATAAAGCTGGTTATGTACTAGATATAATACAATATTAGTATATGCCACTGCTACACAAACTGTAAATAAAACAAACACAACTTGATGATGATGCATGGCTTGATCTACGGAATGCTGTCAAGGTTCACAAACATTTGCTGCTATCAAGCCTTTGAGCAATCAGTAATAATGCATCATCCCACCACTGCCTTCAATACATTACAAGATATGTTTTGTTACAGAAGCTAGTGCCCTTACAAACTCATAATTATAGAGGCCCCCAGATGTCATACAATGGGCCATATTCAGGAACATTCATGATGCATAGGATGGTATGGTACCGGTATGACGACTCCATAGACAAACAACACAGTCATGGTATCAGTACCATGCCATCATCATCATGACCATTAATGTTCTTGCATATGACCCAGGGTGCGATGGCTGTACTGTATGAAATTTGTTGCCTTTAGTATGAACTGTTAAAATTTATATGAGCTCCAGATATTGTAATATAACATATCAATAGAAATCAGTGCAATTTGTGGTGGCATAGACGAATCAAACAAACTCAAATTAAGTCATACATATAATGGTGAAAGCCAGCATATGGAATAATTTCTGACTACTTTGACTACAATATACAGTATATCTTGGACCAACTGGGAAAAAAAGTAAAGTATGACTGTCAGTAAGTTTTGACAATATTTAACAATTCTTTCTAAAGTCAAAATTGAGAAAGCAACAGCAAAACACTGTCAAAAATGGGTTTGTAATAATTGACAAGTGTTGAGGAAATTACTACCACAGGCCATCATAATATTCCGGCTTCAATTTGAGTGTTTTAACCATTCAATGCCACAACAAAACATAATAATGAAGGTTCTAATCTGCAGGACCTGAAATACAAGCATTATGGAATTGTTGCTGAGAAATCTGAAAGTCTTTATGGAAAATACAGCTCTTCACTAATAATACAGTACTGAATGTTCAACTGTACAGTCATACCAAGTTATTTTCAGTTTTTTTTCTGTAGCAATAATTTGAAACACTGAATGAAATGCACTGAACTTAGTGCACTTTCTTGATGTGATAACCTTTGCATCACATCACCTGTCTAACTAATACTGTAATACTTTTTCTGTGGTCCTGTACATCAGTATTAAAAAATAAATAAATAAACAAATACAATAAATAAATGCTTTATCAAACTCTTTTATGACTATTTTCAAATTTCTCTGCTAGGTGTGTAACAATCCCGACACCTTATACAGTACCATTCCGAGCCACAGCTAACACTACTGGGGCCAGGCAGAGTGAGAAATAAAAAGCTCCACTAGTTAAGTCAAGCACATTATGCTCTGAAGAAGGAACACCACAGAGAGAGCTGGAACTCAGGCCAATACTGTACTGGCTTAGCACTGTTTTATGCCTGAGAACTTTTGATACTACTGTACTGTGCTAACATGTCATGATGCCCAGAGGTGAGGCTTCGGAGGGACAGACAAGTGCTTGGTTGGTGGTGGTGGTGGTGTAGCTCAAGAACCAACTCTGTCTGTGGTATTCCTTCTCAAATAATCTTCTGTCAGGGTACAGTACAGTATTCCCCCATTCACAATATGCATCCAAAGCACACAATACCTACCCCCTCCCAGGAACTGTGTCACTTGCCAGGGAGGAAGAAATTACAGATCAACAATGTTCTTCTGTTATCCACTCCGGAGAGTCATAGATGTTACTGTATTATGTTTCTACACACAAAATCATACTAACATATTCACTAACACACAACCCACTTCAAAATACTGTAATCCTCATACGGTTATCGTAATACATATTAGTTTTGAAATTCTGACGCCACATTATAAAAATACAGCACAGTATTTGAATTATTTATCAGTATATCAACAGTCTGTCACCACTACATTCATTCCTATGTGGTCAAAATTTAATGTGGTCAATGTACCTAATAATTCTCTCAGTGCTAAAGGGGAGATTCTCTTGTTGGTAAATAGGAAGGTCTGTGATTCCTCCAACATATGCCAGGAAACAGACCACCTTACTGTTACTTTAATGGGGGATCTGTTTCATGGCATAGTTTGGAGGAATCAGTAGCCTACCAGTTTATCTCAAAAGAATCTCTCATTAAGGGGCCTGTAGCATTTTTCAAAACTGAAGACTAGTAACACTAATTCATCCAAACTGTGACATGAAACACGTGACCAAGGTTACACTGAAGAGATACAGTTTGTTTCTTACAACAGGTTGAAGGAATCAGCAGCCTTGAATTTACCAAAACATCTGAGGTCCCTTAAACACAACAATGATGTATGCTAAACTAATTAATATCAGAAGTGTGTAATGGTGAGGTGTTGTGATGATGTGTAATGATGAGGTATAGATATGAGGTGTAATAGTGAGATATAATGGTGATGAGGTGTAGTCATGAAGTATAATAATGATGAGGTGTAATATAATGTATAATGAGGTGTGTGAAGTTCTTACCTCTGCGTGTGAGTGACCAGGAGCGGCGTTGGAGAGCAGAGCGCTTCTGGTTGGCCACTGTTCAGCCACAACCACAAGGAACAACCAACGCCATGCAAGTTTTTAAGGGTTAGTTCAATGCCATGCACAGTTGCGGCTTAAGGACCCCCGTGATGTAGTCGGGAAATTGGAGGTTAGTGAGTCCTTCCAACATTGTCACGAAACATCACCTACATTGAAGGAGTTTGTTTCGTGGCATAGTCAGGAAGAAATCAGAAGCCACCAGGTCTCATACACAATCACAAGGTTCCTTAACACATACAGTCAGACAAATCATAAAGTCTAATTACTGTATGTATGCAAATTCTACTTTACCACCAAAATATCAAGAGAAAATAAACATTGGCAAATTCATTCAAAATCACAAGCCAAGGTGCAAAAAGTAAAGTAACTGAAAGTAAAACAAGTAACACAATACTGCATTAAACTAGCACTACAGATACAGATACTAAGGTACTTTTATACGACTGTGAGACTGAACCAGAACTAATGTTAGTAACAATGACATTAATTATCTACTACAGTACTACATCTACAAACAATCAAAATTACCATACAATATAAATCTACATTCTCATCACATGTCTACTGTATTTAAAAAAACCTGTTTGATTCATCAGCTGGTGGTATGTGTACTGTACTGAGAGTCCATCCATTTTGAGTAGATGACCTGAAACTTACATAAAATACAGCCGATGCACTGTTGCCATATCATGAACTTCAAACTCTCTTGTATATTATCAAGTATGGTATTCAATATGATCTAAATCCAAGATCTAACATGCTAATGAATCAAACATGCCTTGCTAATTATAATTTTACTGTATTCAAAATAAAATTTACTATCTCTCATAACTTAGCTACAGTACTTTAAAAAGAAATTACAGTACTGATAATTATTTTCAAATAATTAAAGCAGCTAGTGCATTACGGTATTATGTGTAATTATAATCTTTAGTCTTTAAAGTTAAAAAAAAAATATATAAAAAATGCTAGTGTGCACTGTCGGGTAGCCACGCACACACACACACACATTCACACTTTGCAAACAATAAACAATACCTTCATGCTTATAAAAGGCGGACTTGGAGCGTTCGAATTGTTGGCTGGCCTGGTCGTCCTTGCCTGGGTCTTCCTCTGCCACACCACCATAACAACACAGTCAAAGTTAACAACAACAATAACAAGCACACACACCTTGCCATCATGCCTGCCTGTCTCGTCTACATGTAAAAACAAAATGCAACTCAAAACTCTTCTAATAAAAACAACACATCCAGAGTGGTCATTCCAGTTTACGTTATGAACAGCGGGATAAGTTTCCACATTTACCATTAACATGAGGTGTTGTGGTCACAGGATTAAGGGTTGTAGGCAAGAACATTTGTTGTGTTAATGACAATGGTGTGGTACTTATACAATAACTCCAAAGACACACTATAGAGCCATTGTACAGCCACAATCAAATATCCACCGACACTTTCCTTCCATCGTAGTAAATATCTTGGTAGTAAAGAACAACACGTGTATGATTTTGCAGCACCTCATAATAATAATTGAGGGGGTCGAGTTGACGTAAAAGTTGTAAGATTATATTTTGATTTGAGACTGATTTATTTGCATGATGGAAGGAAGGTGTCGGTGGTTATTTGATTGTGGCTGTACCAGTACCATGCCATCGTTAACACCATGAATGTTCTTGCCTACTGCAGTTGTCTATCTGAATAACTTTTGTGTACTTGACAGACAAATGCATTCAAATTTAACCCTCTGGCCACATCACTTATTTCATACTTCCTGGCAATGAAGGTGGAATCAGAGCCAACTGTCTGTATAAGATTGAGACATCTAAGCTAACTGTAATTAATGTTATCCCATTGAGTTCTGGAGAGGATAATGTGGGGAAGGAACAGAAAGAATGAATTTTTAAATACCAACGAGTGACTTCTCTGCTCCATGTTGTCAAGCACTATACATTATACTGCTCAATGGACACTATACTCCAGACCTCAAAGGAATAAACAGTATACAGTACAGGCCGGTACTGCCTGAAGATGTACTGTAAAACACAAACACAGAAAGAAAAACTTTCTTTACACACTGCCCAAGCAACTAAAAAAATACATTTCTGCTCTACCAAATTCCATGCTAACACAATTCATGGCACTACAAAATCAGCTGTCATGCACAAGAAAGCCAACATGCACATTAAGAATTTAAAAAATGCAGATAGAAACACACACAAATACTAGATCTTACCAAACTGTACATTACCAGCACACAGGATGAACGCCCAACACTAAACTAAAATATCATAAAGATGATTGGAAGCTAATCATTATAAGCTACAGTAGTTGTATGTATTTTGTTATTCTGAAATACTAACTGCATTGTACTCCTAACACATATTAAAATCATACTCATCTTTTAACACTGTGCTAAAATTTCTAATACCACACACTCCTTCAGATTTATTGGGTTACTTTGTATTACTCATGTTAAAAAGTTTAGTACAGTACATATAAGTTTCTTTTACCATTAAGACAGGTAATATGTTGGTGGGAAATTGATGGCTTCTGATTTCTTTAAGCGATGCCACGGAACAAACAATTTAACTAATATAGGGGTCGTTTTGTGGAAGCTTGAAGTAATCAGGTGCCTTCAATTCAGTAACCAAATCTTACCTCTCTTGAAAGGTTAAATTGCTAGATTTGTCATTGATACCTTGTTAGTACATACTCAGAGATAACTTATCATTCTACTCAAAACTAATGTCCTATAGAGTCTTATGGCAGAGGGGAAATACAAGGTACCTTTCACTTTTCAATACTTGGGAAGAGGTCAATGGTTTGGGTATATAATTATGAGTATGAAATGGTAATGTGTTAACCAAAACATTATGGAGTAGGAAGTAAGGTATGTGAAAGTGCTGAGACACTTGTGGTTAAGCTAAGGGGCCCCTCTGGCACAAGAAATCATGTATACAGTTGGTAAATAATTTAGAGTTGGTACGACACACTCAGGGTGATACACATTTAACTGATGGAGAAAACACTACTAAAATCTGATAAAATTATAGTTGTAAACCATTTCATATTGCTATTTTCAAAATATTCCATTTCTTGAAGGAGCTGGTGACCTTCACAGGGAAGTAAAGTATTTTTATTACTCCAAACTGTGTCCTAGAACATGATGATGACTGGTACAATGGTTCCATGGATTCTGAACCAAGTCATCAATTCTGTAACTGTGATTCCCTAGACCATGACTTTGCCTGTATTAGGCTCCTAGTGCATCAACCTGAGTGGTGAGTTAATCTGAGAGGTTTAGTGTCGGCACCAAACTGATATAAAATTCTTACTGGACCGAGATGCTGCCCTTAACATCTTCTGTATACCACGGGTCAGGGAGTTGGTACTTGAGGTAACATGACCTGGGGTGACCTGACCTTTGGTATCTTCTGGGTCAGGAGGTGTTACTCTCTCACCATCTACCTGCCCCTCCCCCTGACCTAACACTGAGCCAGGGGTAAACTGCACATCTAGTGGGGAGCCATCTGAGGGAGGGTTGGGAAGTCACACAACCAACTCTGAGAGGCATGTGGTATTCTGTTACCACAACTCTACATGCATTCACACACACAGCACACATACATATGCATGCATGCGTGTATGCAGGCACACACACAGATGTATGCAAACAAGCAATCACTTCACAACACACATACTCCTTCCAATTGCTATAAGATACAGGTATACCAAAAGGAAAATTTCCTTAAACTCACACACTATTTAATCATAACAGCTATAGTGTAAGACCAAAAGAAACTGGAGAGCAATAAGATGCATAATGCAAATAAAAACCGCATTAGGTGAGAAACCATTTAGGAAATTTCACCAGTAATAGTGACATGTTATCCAATAAAGGCATTCCTTCAAAATGTGTCCATCAAACAGGTGATGTACAGAATGTTATACTGTAAACGTGTTCCTTGCTTTGTTACATTAAATACTACAATATGTCATACCCCTAAAATTCCTAATATCACTGCTGAAGAATATGCTACAATTTAATTATACCAGTAATAATAATAATCATACTGGTAGCTACATAAGAGGCCTCTGATAATGCCAGCAAATTGATGGCTAGAAATTCTTGCAAACTGTCTCACAAAACATATCACCTGTGAAGAGGGAGTATGTTTTATGGCATATCATTTTGTAGGAATCAGAATCTTCCAATTTGCTAACAAAATCTCTTCCCTCTCATACAGTTTTTATTCAAATCAGAAGAACGTCTATTACAGTGCAGCTTCAGTTAATGGTACTAAACTACACACTGGTTAAGTGGGAATGTTCTCAACAGCCATAAGTTAAATTCAATGGGAAGAAAACTTTGTCAATGAAAAGGCACAAAATACAACCGGGTTCATTAGTATTCAAAGTACTTGGGACCTCTAGAAAGAAAAGTCACATGCCAGGAAATGATGATGAAGAGTACAATGGCTCTAGAGACTGTATACGGAGCCAAGGTATTAAAGTCATTATCAATACCTGGCCAATGACTTCACTTACATAAAGCCCTTGGTGACATATGTAGCTGGGAGTAGCAAGCTCTAAGGGAGGTTGGTTGGTTGGGTGAGGAAGGGACACACTAGAGCACACTAACTTCACCACAGGGCCACCACAGACAATGACTCTTCCCCCTTTCAGTATAATACTCACACACACATGCTCACTTTTTCCTCTACCTCTGCAAATTAACATTCCTTCAAGAGAATTAATGCACAATATATTAAAAAAATGATGCAGAATAATTATAAATAAACTTCATAATTATAAGGAACAAAAATTCCTAACCCAAAATTAAATTTGCAACTGATCAAATAAAGTTTACTGCAAAATTTAAATGTTCCATGATCCCAGCAAAGTTTTCTAAGGAATACTGTATTATTTTCAGCAGTAGAGGAAGAGTGTGAATGAGTGAGTATATAAAGATGAAGGTTGATGTGAGTAGGATGCTGAACATTTCAGCGAGTCAAATCTGTGTGAGCTGTGTTGGACCTGCGAGTTACCTCTGGCCGGGAGTGTTCTCATAGTGGCCTGAACCCTCTGTGGGGGTCCAACCGGCACCCCCGGGCCCACAGCGGGCTTCTTCGGAATGCTGGGTTTAGGGGGGATGCTCGGCTTTTGACGTACAACCCGCTCACCATCTAACACATCACAGTAGACACCATCAGCACCAATGTCCACTCAATGTATAAGGTTTCACACTAAGACATTTTCAAATTCTTCTTCTTGGTATTATTTGAAACTTGTCATAATCCTTCATCAAAACTCATATCAGGGGAAAATACAATGCAATCCATCTCAAACCCTAACTAGTACTAAAGTGGATTGGAATATTGCACCATTAAAAAATACAATTCTAATTAATCCAAAGTACAGTACATTGTTTTACTGAACATTATTTCATTAACATTTAATAAAAAAAACTTTATCGAATCACATAGTGGAAATACTGTAAAACATATCAATTATTAATAATTTATGTTAGTGACACACCAACACACACACATAACTCTCAGTTTTCAGTGTCTACCTTCACAATCTAAAATACAAACTGCCTTTTTATGTTGTTAGTTAGATGCATCACTGTCCACTCAAGCTCAAAAAATAAATCACTGCTATTATTATATATATCAAACTGTTTTAACAAATTTCATAGTTTTTCAAAATCCTTGCAAACCCATCATATGCTATAGTGTATGAAAGGATTTTAGTGAGAGTGTAAAGTTAATTTTCCAGTATTTTTTTTTCAATTCACATTCAAATGTCATACACAGAGCTCTGAGAAGTGGATACTATAGAACATTCCACGGTGTATCTATGATGAAAACGACTTTACACTGTCTTCCAAAATCCCAAGAATGATACTATTAGAGAGATTAAGTAATTTCTTGTAGATTTAATAATAATTAATCATTTGAGCACCATTGTTTCCTGAGCTTTACTCTACAATTTAATATTGATATTGACAAAAACACCATACATGTACGAGGAGGATACTTTCTGGATGATATATTGCCAAGATGGCTGAATATGTCACAAGAAACTCCCATTATCTCTTCCAGAAATGGTGTTTGCATCTGCGTTTTTCTTATAATCAATTTTTCTCTACTCGACGCTAAAGGTCTAAAGGTGATGTTGAAAGGGTAACAGTGACTGATTGAAACTCACCACCCATGTGTCAGAAGCAAAGCATCAACCATTATGTGATCTACTGACATCAGTTGTGAATATTTACCATCAGCTAAAGAAAAACAACTAAAGTAACATTAATTTTCAAGAATTAACATCAGTACCAACTATGGAGATGTAAATATCTTTGAGTAATAATACTGAACAGCATTGTGTTTTGATCAAAGCAATATATCACGACTATGTTCTAACTTCCAGAAGACGTTATGAGTTATATTTATCTTCGTATTAATTAACATAACCATCACCTCAAAAGTTTTTATTGCATTCTACATTTCCTAAACTATATGTACCAATTATTCAAGAATTGGAACTTGTTCTAGCAGCATTACAGAATTAAAATGAAAATACTCAAGGGATTCAGCAGACAGCTCAAGAAAGAAACATGACAATAAATTGTTTTTCACTGGACTGGCAAAACTTTATAACCCTGATATGGAATGTGACCTGAAGCTGGGAAATGTTGATCTACTGTGAAAACTGATACTCAGTTAATTAACTGTACATTTGTTGTCGTCTTTCAATAAAGTGATTGAAAAGTTGTAATATAACTGATGCACAAAACAATCACTGAAGCACAAAACAATAACAACCTCAGATATTGTAGAAAATTTCACAAATACACCCAAGACAGACTGACACAGGAGCAATGTCTCAAACTTCTCATTTTCTCAACACTGTATTTGGATGAAAGCATTACCTTCACTTTTAACATGAACAATATTAAAATGAGACATAGCTCCCTCTTGACTGTAGTAAAGCACACACTACATAAATGATATTGGGTTAAAATCAACACAATTAATTTGCTACCTAACTGGTAAATATAATCACTCCTGTACACTATATTATTCAGTAGTATAATTCAATGGTAGTAACAGATGCAATGACTTCCTTCTGTTATCTCCCTAAAGATAATAAACAAATGTTGTGAGTGCACAGACAGCCAGTATCCAAAGGTGTCAACAGACCGTGAATCTGGTCCATGAGAAAATAAATAAATAAGAAGGACCAGACTCATTATTAACTGACACTTGTTGAACACTGGACAATCTTGTACCGAGACATGTAACGTTGTGTGATCAGTAAGTATGGTGGACAAGGAGTTGATTCACTGGGTTGGACGTGTATTTGAAACTGACATTATAAAGTTGAGGCATAAGTTCACTGAGTCTCTCTGGAAATCAATGTGCCCAGCTTCAGATGATATTTAGCATTTTCTTGGCACAAAGTGTCTTATGAAGATTTTTCTGGTTTGTAACAGCTCTATAATGTTGTAAAAAATACTAGTGTTCATGTTCACTGTTCAACATGGTATAATAATAAAAGTAGACCTATGATTAAGTGCTACATTGAAACATTTGATCAACTTGGATGGTGGTTGACTAAAAATCACTCATTACTGTTCTTGTCACTTCATAACCAAACAATAACAATGAGGTAGTTATCTTCATTTCCATAAAGGCCACTAAACATAGTCTATCTTCTGAACCACATGAAGTTCTGAGCAAACACCAAAGAAATTACTCTTCCTAATGTTTTTTTTTATCACAACTACTTGTGGTCCGGGGTTCAAATCTCACTGACAGACTACATTGAGTGGACCAGTATGTCAGCTAGATATATAATCATTAATCCAAACTCCACCATTGCCTACTGGTTCAGCTTCCGACAGACAAGGATGTATGTAAAAAAACTCATGGGGCTAGAGGATACATTGACAGGTATCATGGTCCCAAGAAGTGTTTATGAATCCATCATACCAATCATTGTTACTACTTAACAACCCATGACCTCTCTTACACTCAGCCTACAGACAGACAAACAGAACAAAGACGGACAATCCCATGACATACTGCTCATCATTAGCAAGTTAGCGACACAACAACACGATGCGATACAAGAAAAAGATAGTTGTAAAAATAGGCAGTAGCGAGCGGCCTACTACTGACCATCGGAGAGGACGACAGCCTGAGCAGAGCTGGCCCTCGGCGTGTGTTTTGTCTCCACCTTGACCACTGTTGTTGTTGTTGTTGTTCTACCGCTGGCCACTGTGTGCGTGTGGGGTTAGACACCAGCTTGTTGGCTCTTGTCTTTCTTCTTTTAATAACTCTTTCCTAGCTTTCCTCACACAATATTAAAGTTACAAGTTCTACTTCAAATATTATTAATCCTTTACTTTGCCTTCACCTTCCTCCTGTCTATCATCCTATCTTATTTTTCCTCTCTTTACTCTCTCTTATAATATATACAAGTTTCCTGACTATGTTCCTCCTCCATTGTTATCTGAACCCTATTTTCATCCTAGTTTAATTACCTATACTCCTTCCAGTATGTTGCTTCTTCCCTTCTGCTGTAATTAGTTCTTTCATGGCTTCCCTCCCATTTATGCATAATAATTACACTCCAATCCAATCTCTGCTTGCCTACCTCTGCTCTAGCATTGATATTTTCCTTCCAATCAGTTCTATTACTTGATCATTCAACCAGCCTTCCTTGCATTATGACCAAATACTAATACAGTACTCCAACACATTCATTTCACACTCTGTACTACCCTATTACTTTCTTATTATGAAGGTTTCAGAATCCTAAGACATCTTATTTAGTTTCTGCACACACTCTCAACACCAAAATCCCCACCATCCCATCACCTCCATTCCTTAAACACTACAGTGCCATCTTACATGCATCATGCTTTAACACTATACTGTACATACCTCATAAAAATACTCGTAAATATTTATACCTGTCCTGTTTATATAACCTGCATGTGTATTGAGAGCAGAATGTTTAAACTTTTTCTTATTTATGATTTAAATATATCATATACAGTATCCTTACATTTGTCAGTCCTTTTCAGAAGTGTGGCGTGTTTATAATCCCCTTTAATATTTGTAGATAGCTAATATATCAAATTCTGAAATATTGTAATGCATACAAAAAAGTTTTACCTTAAAGTAATATATCCGGAACACATATATAAATTGAGATTACCATTCCAGTTCACTTCTGCATATCACATAATAATGTTCCTTTCAATGCCTCATAATTATTATCAAGTTCCAATATACTGTACTGTAAGCTGAAACCGACAAAATAGTCCAATTCATACTGACTCTGTAACAGGCAGCAACTTGAGATATTAGTTTGCTGAAAATGAAAAATGACCCTGGTAATGCATTAATATGCACATCGGGATTGAAAAACATTGAATTAGTTACATTTGCCTTCATTTATCATAACTGGCCCAACAATTAGTGCGTGTTGTTTGACGTGACAACAGGCATAATTATGTGTATATATTTCCCATCATATCACATCAAACAGAATCCCATTCATTAAACCAGTCACAAGTGAAGGTTATTGTACAATTGAAGACATCAGTTCTTTACCACATTTCTGAGATTGTACCAAAATCAAACGAGGTAACAAAGATGAGTATCAATGCACAATGGTTTATAGATTCACTCCAATAAAAATTTCACAAGCGGTAATGAGGCAATTTGTGCAATGATGGTTAAGGAATTCAATCCACTGACTAAAAAAAATAAAAAATCTATGAGTGGTAAAGAACTCTTATCTGAAACTGTCCCAATGTAAGGAATGAAATACAAAATATGTGAAAGAAGGTGTGGGAAGTAGTCAATGAGAATGTCATGACACCACAAGACTGGCACCAGGAACTGAAATATGGCACAAAACTCACCTTCCTGGTCAGAGGTTGGGCTGGTCATGTTAAGTGTGGCATCGTGGGCTGAGTCGTCTAACACGTCCATTGTGGCGCGCTCAGGCACAATGTTCATTTTCTCTATTTCTATTTCCTCAACTGAAAACACAAATAACACTTACTGAGCTTTTGTTTGGGTCATCTCATTTATTGGCCAATGACATTTTTGCAAAGTGGCCTCACTTTCATTATTAATATTATCCTGTATTGATATGATTCTCCCCATTTGAATGATTCTGAGGATTAAATAAATTAGCCCTACCTTCTACTGTATGTTTACCTTCCCATTTTGTATAATAAGCTGAGTATTCAACTCACTGTATAGCCTTATCTACTTAAATGCTACTTACTGGGATCACCTCTCTGCTTGCGCTCTACCAATTCCTTATACTCCTCCAACTCCTGGTCAGTGACGGCATCGAAGGGATTCTTAGCATAGGGAGTCTTGTACACTACAGCATTGTGTTGGAAGTCACGCTGAATGATGCCCTTTGAAGCTGCTCCCACCAGGATGACATGGTCAGTGGCGGCAGACATGCTGGCGTCCTGCATCCTACGAGCTTCATCCCACGTCACCCCCTCCAGCAGGTGTGAGGTTGGACCCGCACTCAGGTTACCCACACGACGGTTTTCCTTGATCTGATCACCAAGAGCAACAATTCATTTTGTATACAGGACTAATACATTAATTACAGTACATGACTATTATTACCACTACTGTATCATTATTACTAAAATTATCTCCAGCCAGACACTTTATCAGTCAAAGGTGTTATTTCAATTGAAGGAATTCTGAGCACTTTTAGCTAAGCTATTATACTTATGCTAACACCACACAATAGTTTGTAACAAGAAAACCCAACTGTCCAAGTTATCAGACATTGTATATGGGTTGTAATAAACATGAAAGAAAGAATTGACTCACCATCTTCTGGACTGTCTTGAACTCCCTGGGGTTGGTGTTAGGAGGAACAAACTGGAGTGCTGATTCCACTCTAACGGGTGTGGACGTGGAGTGTGTGGGGGAGTCATCAGCCACCCACTGTCAGGGCAACAAAACAAAGCACATTAAAGGGCCTGGCTTTATACAACTTTTTATAAATTTATGGTTTTTAATAATTTTTGGCTTCATACAACTTTTTATTTATTGTTTCATCAGTTGTTAACATAATGATTGCTTGTCATCTGTTGTGGCTTTTTAATAGGCCACCGCAGTCTTGCATTGTGCCTGTTTCCCTAAAGAGATTGACATTTACAGATATTTGCCATTTATATTGATGCTCTTATGACAGGGCTCCACGGAACAAGACTCATGAGTAATAGTAAAGTAAGCCACATCAAGGGCATCTTCACTATTGGTTAAGGTTTGTGGTCTTGAGTCATGACATTAAAAATACATCATTGGTTTGTGATTATTTTTCTTCAGCAAGTCAGAGAAATCAACTCTGCGAGGCCCTTTGTGCTTGGTTTTGCGTACAAACTGCCAATTTTGTGTGTGTGTGTGAGAGTGGCAGTACACAGTCTCCAGTTACCGAAACAGGCACAACCAAAGTCTAGTAAAGGTGAGGCACTGCAGACATACATGGAGTTATTTGGAGCTTGTATATTACACCTCCACACATACTAACATGAAAATAAATAAACAAAAAATAAATGCTTAGTGCTATAGTCTGCATACTTTACTAAGCTAATGGTAAATGTTCAAAGTTGATGTCATATGAGGCTTCTATCTTACTTGATGTACAAGTTAACCTCTATGATATCAGTTGTAGATATTTACCATTAGCTATAAAAATATTGACCAAGGACTCTTTTGATCACATACAAGGAAAGACATGGGTAAGGCAATGATGAAGGCTAATACAATACAGAAATTTTACTTGTAAACTAAAAGGAACACATCATTTAAGTCACTACCATTGTCTAGTCCATGGTTTCTCTTGAATATATAGACCAAAATAACATGTCCAGTGATGAACTATTGTGGGAAGAAACAGAGCAAGAATATAATGTATCTGTCTGACGTCACCTTTACTAGTCCTCTTAAAAGTTAAATGAAAGTTATAAAGAGTAACCTCTGCTTTATTTGAAGGAACCACACCATTTATAACACCTCCTGGTAAGCTTATGATGCACATATTATGCACAGATAATTATAGGCTTCTATGCCATCACCTTTATTACCACATTACTGCAGTTCATTTTCACTCAACACAGACATGACTAAAATATAAATGTGGAATACCCTCCACATATTATCTTAGCTGTAGTACTAAAGAATACCTTATCAATTGCTGTTATTAATATATATATATGCAATAACATTGTATCCAGGCCAAAATGAAGTTACTGTACTATGTCCCACCTGATGCAACAATGAACACAAACAAATCCAATTTTTTTTACTACATAGTTTCTCAGTGAAGGAGACTAAGATTTTGTTGATAATTAATTCTGAAGTTACCACTTCATCCAAAATCACAGAAAACACATTGAATGATCAGTTTCCTGGTATACTGTGAAGGAAATAATAACCTCAAATCTGCCACTAAAATATTGTCCTTAAAAAGAACACACCAACCAACACTATTAGTGACAAAACGAATTGCTGCTCTTTAGTCTCTGATGGATTTAAGAGGGTAATATATTGGCAAACTGGAGGCTAGTGATTCCTTCAGCATCAGTGGCTTCCAATTCAAAAACAAATTCCTTGTACAATCACAATCCATAAATTTTGCCCACAAAACACACATGAAGTAGAGATGGTAAAGCGATTCTTATTGCAAGATGGTCGATTGTGTTGACCACATACTAACAAGTAATGCTACGTTTTCTCAGGGAAAAGACTGACAAAGAAGTCTTGAAGCAGTGATGATGTAGTCATACATGAATTGTTATAAATGATATAGAATATCATACTATACATCACAGTTCCAAGGCATCTTTAGAACCCATACAATAACAGCTATGTCAAATTCTATCCCTTTCTGTGCCTCGGGTTTCATTAGTATGAAAGCAATACACTATGTCAGTATATATAAAGAATAATATGTAATGCCTTCAACACATCTAACCTGCTGCCTGATGGGAATAATGTAGTGTATTGCAATTAAAACCAAAAGAGGATCTTCATTATTGACATATTAAGCATGTTTTATTTTGAAAACTACTGTACTGTACTTCACAACACTTAATTCTGACAACTTTACACAAGGCAAAGCTTTAAAAAAAAAACTGTCATGTGAATTGCACTTTAAGTTTAAATCATAATATGCATTAATGGATGCTAAGACTTAAAAATATATAAAAATAAATGGAAATGATAAGTGAGCATTGCCATTAACCCTGATAATATAGAACACGAAGTGGTTGATATAAACACAGCAATCTGACAAGACTAAAAAGATGGCTGATGTACTTAATTCTAATTCTAAATTATTTAATACGAAGCTGACTTAAGCCCAAAAATGTCTTTCTACTTCTCGTAGGGAAAATCTTGCTAAGAGAAAAATGAAAAGCTCTTACAGATAGTACCATGATGCTATGGATAATACAATCTTATTAGTAATTAAGGCCCAAATTCTTAGGATGAGACTTGGACCAGGCATGAAAGGCCTTGAGACTGACTGAACATAGAAAAACCTACTGGTAAAGGAGGGAGACAACAAGAGGAGAGAGAGCTGTGAAGGTAATGGGAAAGAAATGATGGTTGAAGAACTAAGGGACTTTAGGAGCATAATAACCCTAAAACTATCAGGGCATAAGATGTTGCTGCTTTTTTATTTGAGAAATTCCAAGTGAACAAGGCTCCTTTAAGCATACTGTATACTTGTACATACTGTATTCCTTATAATCATACTATATCTAGCTCTACCACTGTCTCAATCCAAGTCTCCTCTGACCCAAGTCTCTTTCCAGAATCCAGTTCTTTCATTCTTATCAGTAGCTACAAGCCCCAAGCCCAGTAGATGAGCAGGGTGGCAACACTAGCCAGTACTCACATCTTTGGTGACTCTCAGCAGTGAAACAATTATGGGTCAAGTGCAAGAAATGTCACAAGTAATGTGGTGGTGATGACTAATATGAAGGATCTGCACAGTACTCAGAGAGCAAACGTGATTAGTCGTCATCATCACCAATCCCATGAATTGCCTTGAATATGACCCTTTATCTTAAGACATGTTATATATTACGGGGATTACCCTGACATATTACTTTTAAGAGATACACCCCTGGCAGAGCCGAGACTTTAAACCCACACCGGTCAAGTAGTAGCGGTTACATGCTTCAGAGCCTTACCTCACCACAAGCATACAACAGTGCCCAGCCAGTGTAAGTTAAGGCCATAAATTTTGCCAATTGTGATTCTTCTTTTAAGTTCTTACATAGCCATACCACAATTTTAATGTTTGTAGCCTGAATAAGAACAGTAAACAGTTAATTTTTTGGAGTTTTGGTGCAAGTAGCATTATTAATTTGAGAAAGATCTTTGCTAAAAAAAAAAAAGGAATGTCAGAAAGCATGGTGCAGTGACAGGGTATAAAACACTGTGTACGAATATGTAAGAACACTACAAGTACCTTAGCAGGAATTATTTTCTTTAATAATGAAGTGGCAGGTTAGGGGAATGAAGGTGGATTGTTTGATTAGTGATACAAGATTACAAGAACAATGATAGGTGAAGGAGGAGAAATGATGGTTTATTGTGCCTGTGAAAATGTTGGCAAGCTGGAGGCCAATGATTCCTACCAAAACTCACATAAAACAAATTGTTTCAGTTATACTATACTGAGGTAATGTGTTTCCTGGTTCAGTTTGGAAGAATCATTATCCCCTACTTTACTGTCATTATCACAAACCCCTTCATGATAAAATAATGTGTATTATCAGTGACACTTATTTTCATGATATTCAATACTTCCATCTGGTGAATCACTGAGAACCATGAGTATCAATGGAATTAATTATTTCTTGTTTTTTTACATCAAGTTAGTGAAGATAATTTTGTCATACTCTGTACACATATACTGCTATCATTAAAATGTATGAGGAAAATGTTAATCTCTCAGAAAACTACATAAATCCTTACTGAGTTCATCACACTATACTGTAGTAAAATAATAAGGCATTTTGGTCACATTTTAGAGGTTGCTGATTATGCTCATATGTATGCATGTTATTTCTTTGAATGGGAGGCCATTTTCTTGGAAAGCAAATTTCTAGCCAAAAAACAATGTGGTTAATGACTATCAAACACACGTAACCGCGAAAATGAAAAGTAATCTATCCTGGCTTTCTGACAAGAGATGTGATCTACAGCATTATGATGTATTAATGGGAGTACAGGAGGTCACTGAGGCTGGTAATGTATGAATGTGTGCATGTATGTTTCAACAGGTGCTTCCACCCATGCATTAACCACCAGATGTCAAATTTTTGTATACAGAATGAATTGTGGGAATTTTGACTTGACAGACTTAAAGGTTCCATGGACACTTGTGATTGGAAGGTGTGATACTGCATCAAAAACAAGTGTCAACATTCTTTGGATTTGAACTTAATGAAATGGGAAGACTAACATTATTAGATGGAAAACACACAAGTGGTAGCAGCTGTATGTGGCTACAAAGACACTAAGAAGGGTGCTCATATATAAATACAGTAACCTGAAAACTCTCTCACTCAGCTTTAAAGCTGGCTCAGCTGCTAGGCATACTGAGTATATTGGCAGTGACTTCTGCTTATGGGATAGTATGAGCCATTTGTGCTTTAAATACAAGGAGTCATTACATAAAAAGTTTGTCATATGACATCAATGATGGGAAAACTCCATCAGACTCAATTTAAATAAATGAACCATATGTCTTAACTGATAAACAATGGTTCAAATATTAATAAACTATTTACTGCAGTACAGTATTTAAATTTTTGAAAAGTCAACCATGGTAATTCTGTTAAATAAAATGTTAAAAATGAAAAAATATGAAGTTTAAAATAGAAACTCAGATATTTGATCTGAAGATGCGGCCGTGAATCATTGTTCATAAAAGCTCCCTCGCCAAACAGTAATTACCATTACACTATTCTTCCTTCAAACAACCTCAGTGTGACCACCATAGTGTTCTAGCTGTTACTGTGTTATTCATTCTAACTAACATCAAACATGTGGCTGTTTTCACATTTAAATTAGCAAAATTAGTAATGTAATCCTGTGACCTGGCATAATGGCCAGAAAAAAATATGAAATTGAAATTATATGCTACTGCTTTCAATATACAGCAGGCACATATTTTTACATAACCATGCAAAAATGCATTTGCTCCCAGACATAATTTCTTACTGTGTTTGGTCAATGTAATACAAACCAAAACAAATTTCACAAAACATTTTCACATCGAGGGAATTATCTACAATTTACGAACGCTGAAATCATTTCAAAACAAGTACTTATGAATATTAGCAGCAGCAAATGGGGAGTCAGTGCATTTTAACTTGGTAAAAAAATAAAAACAGCACTCAAGTGACTCCTTGAAGCATGCCGACAGTCATCAACCAATCAAGGGTCATATGACGACACCTTACATCTAATGTTCTATTAACTTTAAGAGTAAGAGTATTCCATATCAAACGACTCAGACATTTGTATGTAATTATGGACAACATTTAATCACATCACGAAAGGATTACGATTATGACTGACTGTTATACATACTAGTCTTAGTGCCAATTACAAATTCCTTGTTTACAATAAAAAATGACTATACAGTACTATGATACGTGCCTGTCATGATTAAATAATCTTAAAAGTTTTATCACCTTGCCAAAACTATACTTAAGCTATTGCAAAGATTTGTGAAAGAAGGTGCAACGTGTTTGTGCAAATATACTGTCTATTTTCAAGATATATAAAATTAGCAAAATGGAGATACTGGGCAGATTGTGTACAAGCTGCCAATAATTTTTGATCAACAGAATCCTCAACCATTAAGGGGCATGTAATATAACTGGAGAAATGGAAACTACAGATTCCTCCTAAATATGCTATGCAACACATGCTCACAATATGATGCTGTAATATGGCACAGTTTGAAGAAATCAATAGTTCCCATTCTACTGACTATATCAAAGACCCCTTAACCATCCTGGAGGGACTAGAAACAATGGACTGAAACGACACCTGAAACAAACACACCTGGTGGCAAAAGGCAAGAACCCAAGTCTTTCCTACAACTTAAATATACCTTAAGGGGAGATTCTTTTCTTGGTGAATTGGATGGTCTCCGTTTCCTCCAAACTATGCCATGAAACAGATCTCTCAATAAAATAACATTAAGATTGACTGTTTCCTGGCATAGTTTGGAAGAATCCTGTACCTTCCAATTCATCAACTACAGAATCTCCCCTTAAATATACCTCAAGGATTTTATTTATAGGGTGGAAAACACAAGAGCAATTCCATAGCACTAAACACAACAAAAACTATCCACACTGCCATCATTGGATATTGAGCTGATGAAAAACCTGGTCTGAAAGAGATCTATGAACCTACTTTCATCATCAAAGAGGAAAACCCTTAAAAGATTTCTGCAATACCAACTATATTTTTTGCAGAGTATGAGAGCCTGGGATATATAATGCGGCACAAAGCGAAGAACTCCATAAAAGATTTCTGCAACACAGACAATATCCTCTGCAATGTATAAATGCCTGGGATTTATAATATAGCACTAAGCGGGAAACTCTTACAATAATTCCTGGAACACAGAGTAAATAATTCTTTGCAGTGTGAATGGGCCTGGGATTTAGATAAAAGTTTCTATAAGTTTTCAGTCTTAATGATCTCTACCTTGGTGATCTTCTTGGGGTCTGGTGTTCCCGTCTCCAACACTTCCACCTTCTGGTACACGTTGGGGGAGTTGAGCCACCGGGTCTTGTCCTGGGTCCTGCGGCCGTCCAGGATTCGTTTCAGGGGGCTGCACAGGAGGTAGGGAGAAACTTGGAGTGAGGCTTTATTCATTCATTTTTATCAATGACTTGTACTTTATGGAAAATCCCCTCAAGGACTGACAAAGGTAAAAACAAGTGACACCTTCTCCATCTTACTTTGCAATGTTTTTTTTTGGTTTGATATATTACTGATGTTGACCTGAAACCCCTATTGTATTGTACAAGACAGAAACGAATACAACCATCAACCAAAATCTGAGAGGGGCACATCTTCATACACCTCAGTGTTAATACTTTCCAGGGTAGTATTACAGCACTTGACATCTGTGTTACTACTTCTTAGACAATATATCCATTGCATCAGTTTTAAGACAGATTAGTACATATATCTACATAAGAGATAACATAGTACATTCTCCTGTAAAGAGCATGACAGAACATAATTTTGTCAGACTGACCTCCTGGTGATGTCATCCTCATCAAAGAGATGTGTGTAGTTGGAAGCTGTAGGAGGCAAGGCAACATCACACAGCTGTCGGGCTGTATCCTGCTTTATCAGTGGTCGTCGGTAGATGTAGCCAGTCCTTAAACCCTGATATCAGAAAATACATCATTTAGGGTAATACTTTGTATGCCAAAGTGATATTTCCATGGATGTGTGTGTTATGTAACTGGGGCTCAGTCTGATACTCCAAACTGTACAAGACAAGAACTGTAACCAGCAACCAAGGTCTGGGAGAGAGGTAAGAAACCAAACACTTGCTTGAGTCTCCTGACACTTTGGCAGTGGTATCAACCAAGTGAAAATGTGCCATGTACCATTTTTCACATTTTAGCTTTTTTATCAAATGTATTGCAAATAAAGGTAAAAGTTTGAAGAAAGTGTTTGTCTTCAAGTTGCTGACAGTAACAAGGGCCTACAAATTACTGATGAAGAGACAAAAGGTAATGTACTCACAGCATTATCAAGTGTCCTCATGAGACCTTCAAATTCCAGTTCTCCAACCTTCCACTTGCGCTCTTTCTTTGGCTTTTCTCCATCCTGAAAAATATTTATATACATGTTTATGAATCAAGTGGTTTTCACTTACTGAATGTGATAAATAATATTGATTGACTATATATTTAAACAGACACTTGTTCTTACTCAGTAACTTCTTCACTGTATGATACAAGTTACTAATAATATATCCAGACCTGCTTGGCCTCCTGCTTGCTGTCAACACCACCAGCTCCCCTCCGAGCCACTTCGTAGGCTGCGTGACGGGCCTCCTCATTCACCACTATCAGATTGTCCAGTCCCAGGGGTGCCATGCGCATCTGTCAAGAAAATAATTACAAAATACTTTACAAAATCCTAGGATGCTTTGTATAAGAACTGTAATGACATCTATAAAGTGCTGTCACCACACAGAATATATACTTTTTGAAGGATAATACCAGGAATGATTATGAAAGAAATGCATTCAGCACACACACGATATACATGAAGAATAGGATAGAAGACTGTACCTGTGCCTCACAAGCAAGGACTGTATGGAATATGTTGTACCAGGCTTCCTCAATTGTCTCACCACAACAGACAACTCCATGGTTACGCAGCATCAACACCTAAAAGTTGAAATATAACCACCACATTTAGAGAGGCATATCAAATAATAATAATAAACTTCATCAATTTAAGTCATTACAACATCAAAGTTATTTTTGCAACTTTTTTTTTTTTTTTTTTCTGAAAGTGAATGTTTACAATCTACTAGTAATGTGAGTATCTTGTTGCATGAATGGCTTAAACTGTGAGTTACCATATACATGATAGGTTTAACCAATTTAGAAGAATCTATATTGCATACCTTGTTGATTGGTCCAAGATTACGTGCCAACTTCTCCTTCTCCTCTGGATTGATAAAGATGCCCATATATTCATGGTAAGAGACGTCTCCAATGAGCAGTGACTCCTGGCACAGGGGCATCAGACCTTCCTTCATTGCTGATACCTGACATATAAAAAGAAAAAACAAAAACACTGTCACTACACAAAGGAATCGATCCTCCTCCATTCCTAATACCCGTCACATATGATTAACATATTTATTTCCTCAACTGTGTACTTATTAATGTTTGGAAAATATTAAAGAGTGTTCTCCCAAACCTACCGCCACAACAGCTGGGTGATGAATGTGAATGATGCAGCGAATGTCTGGACGTGCTGCATGGATGGCTGAGTGTAGTGTAAAGCCGGCCACGTTCACCCCAAAGTTGGTGGAGCCAGATTCAACCACATTACCCTGCATGTCCACCTTCACAAGGGAGGATGCAGTTACCTCATGATACAGCAATCCAAATGGGTTCAGCAGGAAATGTTCTGTGTCCTGGCTCACTCGTGCCTGTTCCAAACCAAAACAATAACAGTAGAACAAACAGGTCAAGAATTGTGATATTTCATGGTATATCATCCTCACCTATTGTTTTCAGCATGATATAATCAGTGTTCTGGTCACTCATGCCTACTTCAAACCACAACAAATATCTGGCTATATTATACTTAAAAGACCTTAGAACCAACAGGTAAAAGATTAAGTTCTTGGTTGACACAGCAATCCATCAGCCAAAAACCTTCAACAGTTTAGATAAACAGCAGAGAGAAAGATTTAACTATCAAGCACTATATAGGCAAGGCAGACAACAAGACTAACCGTGACGTGGTTGTAGATGTTCTGAGTCCAACCATGCATGTCAATTAGTCTGTAGACAGAGGCCAGTTTGCACCTCAGCAGCTTCTCCCCCTTGGCAAAGTTCAAGCTCTCCATACCTCGGATGTCATTGATGGGAATCACGCTTTGGCTCCCTGCAAATCAGTCTTGGTTAAAATGGTCTGCTGTTTACTGCCTGATGGTAAATGTCCAATACTAGAGTCAGAGGCATACTACACAAAACAAAAACCATTACAGAGAATTTTACATTTCTATATCTAATGATGTAAAAGGCAGTAGCAGAGTTTGGTCAATAAATGTTCCTCCCTCAGTGTTTGTTTATGTAATCTGCCTGTGGATTCAACTTTAACAGCATTTTATAGTGTGGTTTGCACTGGATGTGAGGCATACCACCTAAAATATTTTCACAGTAAAATTAATTGTATATAACATTTGTCTGCTTAACTGTAGCTAATGGTAACTGTCCAAAGTTGATACCATTAAATTGTATCTACTGGCTGATGCATGACTCCCGGATCCTGGTTCAACTGTAGAATATCACCTGTGGACAATTAACATCAACTACAGAGAAATACTATACAAGATAAAACATGACAATAAGTGAGACCTCTGAAGGTGGTGACTCGGGAACAAGGAATGCCCATCATTTCAGAGATGTTTTGGAGAGCCTGGTAGCCAGAGTAGCCTTCAGTCAGCTGCGTCTCCACTATTCTCTCTAATTCCTCCCGGAAGATTTGCGAGTTCATGATGGCGTCCACACGCTTCCGTCGCTCCATTTCCTGTAAACGATAAAGCCAAAGATGATGGGAGGATATTTTTTATGGTAATGTTCTAAATTCCCTGGTGTAGTAAAGGTGTATCACATTGAATTGTCAGGTGTTCATCATGTTACAATGTATTTAAAGCTTAACCAAGTTACTTTTCACCTGTGGATCAAGGAAAAGTGCATCTCTGTGATATGTAGAATTATTTTAAGTCAGCCAGAGTATATTACTGTAGGCATCAGTCACATGTTTGAGGTTTAACTGAATACACTAAGAACTGTCAACCATGAAGGAATGTCTGTATGATATAAAATAATCATTTGGTGTTAGCCACAAAAATATATATAGGCTACTAAAGATACATGTTTTGTTTTAAAGTAAAAGTTCTTAAAACTTTAACAACTTGCTACAACTTTCACGTCACCAGTTGCCTTTGATTCCCTTGGTGGTTTTCCCTTACTGAAAGGCTCAAGGTACACTGACGTTATACAAACATAAAAAAATTACAAACAACTGAAAAGAATGACCTGGTAAGGGGATTAAAGAGGGGTGGGTTGTGGTGTTTCAGCTGTATGATACACACCTTTACACACACATATATGCAGATGTACAGTGCAGTGTACAAAGGTCAAATATGGCAATGTATAGGTTACACAAGTGAGTGCACTAAGAATATAGTTTACACTCTCACCAAAAAGTATCGGGCCACTTTCACATAGAAACAATATGGCACTATGGCCAAACATTATCATACTTTACTGTGACGCCTGCATTTTATTGGTACTCCTGTAGTTTAGATGCCATCACCACGAACACTTTTATTGTGATTCAAGTAATGATTCGTTTTTGTTCCAAGTCACTATATGACTTACAAGCTTATCTCATAATGAGCAAATAGACTGAGACCTGTTTCATGAAATTAAGCACCATTTAATCCCTATTTGTCAAGCCATTCCTCTAGCCTGCCATGTTATCTAAGATGCATTAGTTTGTTTGAATACATATGATATAATGGTTATATGAATAAGATCACATCCCATCCCTTTTCACATCTTTATGTAACACACGGCACGGTAGCAGTAACAGTATTTAATGTGTGATGATGAGAGAATGGTGGCAACTCAGTCACAATTATCAACCAAAACGATGCTGCTTTCTATGCGATTTAATGTTCACTTCCAGAAACATCATGACCAAGTGAATCGATACTTTTGGGTGAGTGTACATAGAGCAGACCAGTACTAGACACAGACTTTAATTTCCTTCCATACTCTGTTGTTATGATACAAGTTCTCTTTCACATCCAAGATTTTGTAAATTCTAAGGGAAAATAGTTTGTGTAGTTTGGCTTCACCAAAAAGAAAACTAAACAAATCATTTTCCCAAAATTTCATCGATCCTCCAACGTATTCTTTGGTGAATAAAGAATAATATTATGGAATTAGGTTGAAGCAACTCTGGCCTGAGAAATGAGGCTCCAGGTCAGAGGACAAAGGAAACTTGTTGCTTGTGTGACAATCCCTTCAATACCCAAGACCACACAATAACAATGAACCACCAACCTTCATGTCCTGGTCAATGTCTGGCGGCCTGAGCTTCTCCCGCTCCAACTCCTCCTCGGTCATGAGCCGCACCTCCTCATCCTGTCCGTTCATACCGTTGGCAGGAGGCGGCGGCTGTTGCTGCTGCTGCTCGGTCGCTCCTTCACTCATCTTGCCCACACCTCACCTGCAATACAAACAACACTATAAGTACCACAAAGACATACATGTAATCTGTTTAGAACACACACAACACTAACAAATTATGTGTCCTTTCCATTTGTAATTTGAGCATGAAAAGTTTTCCAAATGAGTTAAATTTGAAGTCCTTCATACTTTTAGGGGCTACATAAAACTAACACTTGATGCCAAACTAATAAAATCTATATACTGTACACTTCATTTTATCCTGCTCATTCAGATCCCTCTTCATTGTTATTGTTATCTCTCTCTCTCTCTCTCTCTCTCTCTCTCTCTCTCTCTCTGACCTCCTCCACGCAACTCTGACCACCAATTACCCTCAGCAACAAAACATTGAGCTATTTCTTTGCTCTTTACCATCATTAAGTGTAATTATTGTATAGCATACTTTACCCTCTTGCATCATCATTATTGTTACCATCACTACTATCACTATATGCTTCATTGACACCATTCATCTCAATTTTTTTTTCAATGATCATCAAAATAGTAACCTACAACACTTTATACTCAGAGAAGATTTTGGGCTTTATGCCTATCGACTCATGGTGTTGGTCATTAAGGCAGTCAGTGTTGTTACATCAACATATCTTCCCCCAGTCTACAAGGTTGCTATCCTTGCTCTTACAGCCGGGTACCTACTTACTGCTAGGTGAACAGGGACACAGGGGGCTGGGAACATTGTCCAACAATTCCACTGACTCGAGAATCGAACCCGGGATCTCTCTCACTTGCTATGCGAGAATGATAACCATAACACTATCAGCACCCACTTATATGTGCTCTGTCCTACAAATATCCAGGCTGTACCATTCAAACAAACAACTTTACTACATGCCCTGTAACATATTCTTCAATCATGACTGGTTACCCTCACCATCACATTGTTTTAAAGCATCTCCACATCTCCTTGATATATGAGGGAGGAATGTGAGTATGGATACAGCACCTCTCCACCCTCCCACCACCCACATCATTCCACCTCACACACAACCACAGACACACACACAAGAATGTAAAATTGGGCACATGACTGCACACAATTCCACACACATCATTAGCCCAATATAATGGGAACACACAATCATACATGCTATGCATATGGTATGTAGTTGGTATAGTTAAAGCAGCACCTCCATATACAATGATTCCATCATGCATATCGACACATCTGAACACACATGTAAGCAAATCCATATATTCCATTCGTATGGTATGTAAAATATACCGTAAATCCTCACAAAAATATTCAAATATACCAGTTTACAGTACACACACATACACATACACATACACATACACATACACATACACATACACACACACACACAGACCTTGTCATGCTCATTCACACACTTTTACTCTGAGATGACAATGACCTAAACTTACTCCTTTTTATATATAACATTTTTTGTGTGATTTTTGTGTTCTTGGAGAATGTTATGGAAGTGGTGGTGGCGGCTATAGTTAGTAAGAATATGGTTGGTGGTGGTGGTGGTTAGTGATGGTGGTTTGTGGTGAAGGTGGTGACAGTGGAAAGAAGTGGTGGATAATTCTGCCAGTTCTTAGTGGTGATGGTGATTATAGTGTGGTGGTGGTTAAGTGTTAGTGGTGATGGTTGTGAGTGGGAAGTGGTGGTAATGATGAGGTAGTGGTGATGGTGACAGGGGTTAGTGGTAGTGGTGATGGTGACAGGGGTTAGTGGTAGTGGTGATGGTGACAGGGGTTAGTGGTAGTGGTGATGGTGACAGGGGTTAGTGGTAGTGGTGATGGTGACAGGGGTTAGTGGTAGTGGTAATGGTGACAGGGGTTAGTGGTAGTGGTGACGGTGGCGGCAGTGTATAAAGGTTCGAGAGTGAAAAATTCGTGGTGTGGAGAGGGTAATAAAGATGAGAGAATGCAGCATGAAGGCATGAGGGTGGTGAGGGTGAGGGAGAGCGTGAAGAGGGTGGTGAGGGAGAGGGAGAGCGTGAAGAGGGTGGTGAGGGAGAGCGTGAAGAGGGTGGTGAGGGAGAGGGTGGTGAGGGAGAGAGTGAAGAGAGTGGTGAGAGGGAGGGAGTGAAGAGGGCGGTGGGGTGAGGGTAGTGAAGGATAACCGGGATAAAGGTGGGGGAGTTGGAGTGAGAGTTACAAACAATGATGGTGCTGGTGGTGGTGGGGTACAATTAGTGTGAGAATAATTGTGGTTGAGGGATAAGGTTATGAAGAAAGATGATAACTACATAATGCTATTTTGTGTGTTTGTGTGTGTGTGTGTGTGTGTGTGTGTTTGTATGAATTGTTGGCCTCTTTATCTGTTTTTAGCTACTTCTCTGTGTTGGATGTACAGTTGTGGGCAATAGTGCTCTACGATCCCCATGAAGCTGTAACAAATGTGCAAAAAGGCAAATATATTCAGTCTGCCTGTCTGTCTGTCTCTCTTTAATAGCTTCTCCTTGACCCAGTGTGGTCGAGGTGTCATCTTACTCCCTTCAGCCTAGCATTCTACCCTCTCCACCACCACCATCATCAAAACCACCAGTCATCACCACCATAAATATCACTTCTATTTCACCACCAACAAAAATATCACTTATTTCACAAACAAAATTATCACTTATTTCACCAACAAAATTATCACCTCTATTACAACACCAACAAAAATATCACCTCCATCACCACCTCCAAGAACACTACCTCATCTGATCACCACTAACAATACAACTTCTATCACCACAGAGACCTTCGTTTCGTCACCACTACCATCATCATCTTCACAGCACTCATCACACTCAAACCTACTTTACTTCATTCACTGTCATTCAATCACTAACGTACTGTACTGTACTTGTTCATATCACGTACAGCCAGACAAGCGTGACATTGATATACTTTGACACTTTCATATATATATATATATATATATATATATATATTATGGAATGAGAACTATTGTACTAACTAGGCTATTATATATACACTTCATTTGTGCTATCTACGGCTCCCTTACTTGTAACTACCAAACACTTCAAAATATAATCCTTGTTCGTATAGTATTATGTGTTGTTCAATTTCATCCTTACTCACAATACTATCAAGAATAACTATCTATCCCTAACATTAGCTTTTCAATACAAAGCAAACATTTGTTGATTTACGATTATTATTATTATTGTGATTAACACCAAACGATATTATTCATCTGTGCACACCATTTTCAGAGTCAAATGCAGATTATATCCGAGTTAATCCTGTTGCCATTCCCGACCACTTTATGGCACCTGAATATTGCACTTGGATTAACTCTGCTTCTCTCTCTCTCTCTCTCTCTCTAGAAAACATGACCTTCATCAGTAGTCACTCACTCACTCTCACTGTCTTCACCCATGACTCACTCACGTCCACTACACACACACACACACACACACAAACACACACATTTGGTGTACTCACTCACCCAGGCATTTGATCCCCTCCTCATGTACTCACTTTATATTCCCTACACACACACACACACACACACACACACACACACATTTACCCCTCCCGATATATTCCCTACACACTCACGCACACACACACACACATTTACCCCTCCCGATATATTCCCTACACACACACACACACATTTACCCCTCCCGATATATTCCCTACACACACACACACACACATTTACCCCTCCCGATATATTCCCTACACACACACACACACACACACACATATACATTTACCCCTCCCGACTTTGCATGCAACTCACTCAACTATATCCTCAACCCTCCTGTTACGCATGCGCTCATTGGTGTCACGAGGCTTTGTGTATTTATTTAGTGGTTGACTCGGCCTTCCATATCACTTTCAAAACAGGGATCAATCAAGGGTTTTGGTTCAATATTCTTGACGCCAGCCATCCCATAATTGTATTTAAGACACCTTTAAAGTTAAAACGGATATAGACTTATTTTCCCATTTATTTTTACTGTCAAATAGAAGATGATGTGAGTAAGAGTGGTGAGTGAGTGTGAGAATGTAAAGGAGTTATAATGAATGGAAAAACAGATAATAAATGTAAGTGAAGTGAGAGCGGTGAGTGAAGGAGACAGAGACAATGTAATGGAGATTGGTGATGAGTGGGAAATATAGATAATGTATGTAAGTGAGAGCGGTGAGTGGAGGAGAGACACAGTGTAAGGGAGAGTGAGCTATAGTGGAAGTGGGACAGGGGTGAAGTGAAGAAAGACAAAAAGGCAGGGAGAGCAATGAATGGGTAGAGAAGGCCGTTGGTGTGTGTGTGTGTGTGTGTGTGTGAAGACGGCTGAGTGGTGATAGTGGTGGGTGGAAAGTTGTCGTGGTAGCTGAGGGGCTGATGGTGGTAGAGGGTTGTAGTGGTGGTAGAATAGTGGTAGTGACGTGTGTGTGTGTGTGTGTGTGTGTGTGTGTGTGTACCCTCCCTCACCCCTGGGACTGAGATGGAATAGTGGTTGTAATTGATGGGGCAGGGTGGTGAGGGAGGTGTGATGATGTAATGTGACACTGGGGTGATAACAAATGGAGTGATGGGGGGGTGAGGGAGGGGTGTTACATGCTGTGGTACGAGGATGAAGGAAGGGTGATTGATGTAGGGGTGATGAGGATAAGGTGATGTAGGGGTGATGAGGATAAGGTGGTGTAGGGGTGATGAGGATAAGGTGATGTAGGGGTGATGAGGATAAGGGGGTGTCAGGGTGAAAATAGGGTGACGTGGCAATGGTAGATAGTAGTGGGGTGACAATAGGGTGAAGAGGATGAGTGTTAGGATGAGATTAGAGTGACATACAGCGTGGGAACAGGATGATAAGAGACGAGGCGAGGGAGGGAGGGTGGGTGGGTGATGCTAGGATGATATAGGTAGCGAGAGTGATAATATACAGTAGTGGTAAGGTAATGGTGGACTGTATGTGAGGGTTGAATATACAGTATGCCTGGTGGTGGTGGTGGTGGTGTGTATACGATGAGTTGCAGTTGTTGTGTTGTTGTTGATGTATGTGTGTGTGTGTGTGTGTGTGTGTGTGTGTGTGTGTGTGTGTGTGTGTGTGTGTGTGTGTTAGTGTGTGTGTTGTTGATGTGTGTGTGTGTGTTGTTGATGTTGTGTGTGTGTGTGTTGTTGTTGATGTGTGTGTGTGTGTGTTGTTGTTGATGTGTGTGTGTGTGTGTTGTTGTTGATGTGTGTGTGTGTTGTTGATGTTGTGTGTGTGTGTTGTTGTTGATGTGTGTGTGTGTGTGTGTGTGTTGTTGTTGTTGATGTGTGTGTGTGTTGTTGTTGTTGATGTGTGTGTGTGTTGTTGTTGTTGTTGTTGTTGTTGATGTGTGTGTGTGTGTGTGTGTGTGTGTGTGTGAGGGCATACCAATTGACTGACTGACTGACTGACTGCAGGGGTTGGGTGGCTAACAGTGTGCAGGTGTAAAATACAGATAGAGATGTCAATACTGAAGGCAGCACGGTTGGTTGGTTGGTTGGCTGGCTGACTGACTGACTGGTATGATTCGTGTTACTCGCTCGCTATCCCTGACACAGCTAATGGTTAGAACACACACACAGAGAGAGAGAGAGAGAGAGAGAGAGAGAGAGAGAGAGAGAGAGAGAGAAGAGTGGTGAGTGGGTAAGTGGGAGTGATTTAGAGTGAGGGAGTTGGGACCACAGTGAGGCATTCAGGCATCTATCTCTCTCTCTCTCTCTCTCTCTCTCTCTCTGTGTGTTCTAATTTATACTATACCATTCATTCCATTTACAGTGTCGAGATGTATTGTGTGTGAAGATGTCTGTTAATCGTACATATAAATTATTGTCAGATGGTAAACAAAGATATAAAAAAAAAAAATAATACATATACACACACACACTCACCTCTCTCTCTCTCTCTCTCTCTCTCTCTCTCTCTCTCTCTCTCTCTCTCTCTCTCTCTCTCTCTCTCTCTCTCACGGCCATCACCTTCACTCTCTCTCTCTCTCTCTCTCTCTCTCTCACGGCCATCACCTTCACTCTCTCTCTCTCTCTCTCTCTCTCACGGCCATCACCTTCTCATGAGAAGACACAATGGAAAAATATGCACTATAAACGTACATGGAAGGTTACATGAAAACTAAGAGAGAGAGAGAGAGAGAGAGAGAGAGAGAGAGAGAGAGAGAGAGAGAAGCGTGTCCGCCATACAGCGTGACTCACTCCACCTCGCTCTCACTCCCCCCCCCCCCCTTTTCTTTCTCTCTCTCTCGGTCACGGTAATAACGGCACGGAAGGGAGGGAGGGAAGGTATAGTGAGTGAGAGGTGGGAGAAGGGAAAGGAATAAATAAGTAAATAAAATATGAAAGACAGTAACTAAAAGAATGGAAGACAAAAAATGAAAGCAGAAAAAGAGATAAAAGACAAATTTATCATACATGGTTATCCCTTTAATTACAATTTATTTTTATTTTGTGAAGTAATATTGTCTGGGGTTAGTTAGTCAAAAATTAATTGTTGTTAGGAAAGGGGTTAATGTTAATATAAAGAATGATAAGTGGTTGTAGTTTCTCTAGTCGGGGATAATTATATATACAAGATATTTTGGTATTAATAAGAATTCAATTAAGGGACCCTGTGATGTAGTCAGAAAATTGGAGGTAAATGAGTTTTTTTTTTTTTTATATATTGCCACGAAACACACACACACACACACACACACACACACACCTATATGGCAGGAGCGTGTTTCGTGGCATAGTCAGGAGGAATCAGAAGCCACCAAGTTTCATACATGATCTGATATAAAAAGTCAACATTGAGAGAGAGAGAGAGAGAGAGAGAGAGAGAGAGAGAGAGAGAGAGATATTGTAAAGATATGCACCTGTTACTACCACCATCCCTCATGTGTATTAAATGAGGGGGAGGGGGGGGGGGGATGTTGTGGGGGGGGGGGGAAGAGGTGGTGGGGGTGATAGTTTAGACAGACAGGGGGTAGAGGTGGGAGAAGGGAAGAGGGAGGGGGTAGAGGTAGGAGAAGGGGAGGGAGGGAGTGATAGAAGGGGAGGGAGGGAGTGATAGAAGGGGGGAGGGAGGGAGGGAGGGAGTGATAGAAGGGGAGAGGGAGGGAGTGATAGAAGGAGAGAGGGAGAGGGAGAGAAGGGGAGGGAGGGAGAGAAGGGGAGGGAGGGAGAGAGGGAGAGAGAGGGAGAGAAAGGGAGAGAGGGAGAGAAAGGGAGAGGGGAATATGCACAAATGGAAAAGGGAAACAGAATAAGAAAATGAGAAAAGAGGGAGATGAAGGAAGGAAAAAAAAATGAGAAGTTGATCAAAGAAAGAAGTAAGAAAATGAGAGGCGAGTGTTGGGGGCAGAATGGGGGATGGAGGGGGCGGGGTTTACGGACACTGTAGGGTGGTGGGGAGAGGGGGAGGGAAAAAGCGGGGGTAGAGGGAAGGGAAAAAGCGGGGAAAGTGTGGGATAGGGAAGGTTGTGGTGGTGGTGGGAGGGCGGGGAGGAAAAGAGTTGGTTGGGAGGGTTTACGAGGTGGGGAGGGGATAGGTGGAGTTTGGTAGTCATAAAAGGGGAAGAGATGGAAGAGGGAAAGAAAAGAGAGGGTGAAGAGGAAGAGGGAAAGAAAATAGAGGGGGAAGAGGGAAAGAAAATAGAGGGAGAAGAGGAAGAGAGGGTGAAGAGGAAGAGAGGGTGAAGGGGAAGAGAGGGTGAAGGGGAAGAGAGGGTGAAGAGAAAGAGAGGGTGAAGAGGAAGAGAGGGTGAAGAGGAAGAGAGGGTTAAAGAAAAGGGGGAAAGAAAAGAAAGGGTGAAGATGAAGAGAGGGTTAAATGAAAGAGGGAAAGAAAAGAGAGGGTGAAGAGGAAGAGAGGGTGAAGAGGAAGAGAGGGTTAAAGAAGAGGGAAAGAAAAGAAAGGGTGAAGATGGAGAGAGGGTTAAATGAAAGAGGGAAAGAAAAGAGAGGGTGAAGAGGAAGAGAGGGTGAAGGGGAAGAGAGGGTGAAGGGGAAGAGAGGGTTAAAGAAAAAAAAAGGGTGAAGATGAAGAGGGTTAAATGAAAGAGGGAAAGAAAAGAGAGGGTGTAGATGAAGAGAGGGTTAAATAAAAGAGGGAAAGAAAAGAGATGGTGAAGGAAAAGAGGGTTAAATGAAAGAGGGAAAGAAAAGAGAGGGTGAAGAGGAAGAGAGGGTGAAGAGGAAGAGAGGTTAAATGAAAGAGGGAAAGAAAAGAGATGGTGAAGAGGAAGAGAGGGTTAAATGAAAGAGGGAAAGAAAGAGATGGTGAAGAGGAAGAGAGGGTTAAATGAAAGAGGGAAAGAAAAGAGAGGG
The DNA here is from genome assembly GCA_033782935.1 of Petrolisthes cinctipes. Classification (NCBI taxonomy): domain Eukaryota; kingdom Metazoa; phylum Arthropoda; class Malacostraca; order Decapoda; family Porcellanidae; genus Petrolisthes; species Petrolisthes cinctipes. The sequence goes on along the minus strand of JAWQEG010001759.1, from coordinate 872 downwards.
TGAAGAGGAAGAGAGGGTTAAAGAAAAGAGGGAAAGAAAGAAAGGGTGAAGATGGAGAGAGGGTGAAGATGGAGAGAGGGTGAAGAGGAAGAGAGGGTGAAGAGGAAGAGAGGGTGAAGAGGAAGAGAGGGTTAAAGAAAAGAGGGAAAGAAAAGAGAGGGTGTAGATGAAGAGAGGGTTAAATGAAAGAGGGAAAGAAAAGAGAGGGTGAAGGGGAAGAGAGGGTGAAGATGAAGAGAGGGTTAAATGAAAGAGGGAAAGAAAGAGAGGGTGAAGAGAAGAGGGTTAAATGAAAGAGGGAAAGAAAAGAAAGGGTGAAGATGAAGAGAGGGTTAAACGAAAGAGGGAAAGAAAAGAGATGGTGAAGATGAAGAGAGGGTTAAATGAAAGAGGGAAAGAAAAGAGAGGGTTAAAGAAAAGAGGGAAAGAAAAGAAAGGGTGAAGATGGAGAGGGTTAAATGAAAGAGGGAAAGAAAAGAGAGGGTGAAGAGGAAGAGTGGGAAAGGAAATGAAATGGTGCCAGAGGAAGGAAGGAAGGAAGGGAGGAAGGAAGGGAGGAAGGAAGGAAGGAAGGGAAGGAAGGAAGGAAGGAAGGAAGGAAGGAAGAGGGAGAGGTGGGATGCGATGGTGGTGTGTGTGTGTGGTGTGTTATATGAAAGACATGTTTTGTGTGTGTGTGGGGCTGTGTGATTCACCCTCACCTCCACTGCACCAACCACCATCTTTTTCCCCAGCTGGCTACAACTGTTCCTTTCACACACACACACACACACACACTCTCTCTCACACACACACACTCTCACACTCACACACACACACACACTCTCACACACACACTCACACACACACTCTCTCTCTCACACACACACACA
>JAWQEG010001758.1:0-113535 GCA_033782935.1 Petrolisthes cinctipes | reverse complement strand
CCTATTTTTATTTTTTCATCCTGTGTGTTCCCCTCCCCTCCCCCCCCCCCTTTTTTTTTGGCTGGTGTGTCGTTATCTCCTCCATTTTCTATCATTACTTCCCAATTTCTCCTCTGTGTCCTCCTGTGTGTGTGTGTGTTTTTTTTTTTTTTTTTTTTTTTAACGTTTTTTTGTTTTATCGCCGTCTCTCCTTTACTATGTTGTTTTTGTGTCTTTCCTATTTTCTGTTATGTCTTCCCATTTTCTGCACCAGCTTCCCATTTTCTTCACCAACTTCCCATTTTCTGCCCTGCGTTCCCTATTTCTTCACCGCATTCCAATTTGTTGTGCCTTTCCCCATTTTCCTTGTGCTGTTAGGCTATCGTCCCATTTTGATATAACGTCTGCCTCTTTTTTTCTGCTGTCGCTTTCCTCATTTGTGTTGTGTGGTCCATTGTCTGCTGCCCTTGTGTGTGTGTGTGTGTGTGTGTGTTACGTCTTTCTTATGTGCCTTTACAATAGGAACAATATGTGTGTGTGCCTGTACAATACAATATAGGCAGGCATATGTGTGTGTATGTGTGTATTCCTGTGTGCGAGTGTGAGCGTGTAAATATGAAAGAAAAGTTGGTGAAGAAACATAACATCTATCAGCTTGTGTGTGACATTTGGTAAGACCAGGAAGACGAAGGTGGAGCAGCATGAAATGAAGATGAAGTGAAGGCAGGAGGAGGAAGGTGGAGGGGGATGTGGGATGAATGGGAAGTGAAGGCAGGAGGACGTGTAAGCAGGATGAAATGAAGATGAAGTGAAGGAAAGAATATTTGGGAACAGGATGAAATGAAGATGAAGTGAAGGGAGGAGGACGTGTAAGCAGAATGAAATGATGAAGTGAAGGAAAGAATATTTGGGAACAGGATGATATGAAGATGAAGTGAAAGGGGGAATATTTGGGAACGGGATGATATGAAGATGAGGTGAAGGGGGGTGAATTTTGGAGCAGGATGAAATGAAGGTGAAGTGAAGGGAGGAATATTTGGGAACAGGATGATATGAAGATGAAGTGAAGGGGGAGGAAGTAGGAGCAAGATGAAATGAAGATGAAAGGAAGGGAGGAGGAAGTGAAAGTAGAATGAAATGAAGATAAAGTGAAGGAAGGGAGACATGAGAGCAGAATGAAATGAAGGGAAAAGGGATGTGTAACCAGAACGACGATGGAAGGAGGAAACGTAAGACTGGAATAAAGAGAAGGTCTAAGGGGAACGAGAGTAAAGTATAGGAGAGATTAAAGAAAAGTGTATAGGAGAGAGAGAGAGAGAGAGAGAGAGAGAGAGAGAGAGAGAGAGAGAGAGAGAGAGAGAGAGAGAGAGAGAGAGAGAGAGACGTAATGCCCCCTGGTGGTCAAGTAGGTCATTAATTACCTGTGTGTAAACATTGGTGGGCCAGACTCTCATATCACACACTGTTGACAAATGTTGTATCAGAATTCACCTTCAATTTGGTCCGAGTACGACTATACTCTCCTGGCATCTCTATATCCTTCCCATCCAGAATTAGCTATAGTATTTCGATCGAGTGTATCTAGCGTGTGTGCATTTTTACTTGTGTGTGTGTGTGTGTGTGTGTGTGTGTGTGTGTGTGTGTGTGTGTGTGTGTTTTAAGGCCTACAGAATGGACACAAATAAACACAAGGGTATACATAACAATCTTTCTGTTTGCACTTTCCTAATAAACCTTTGCATGAGATCCGTCACTCAAACTCACTATGCATGCAGGTCGCCAAGGATTTTAACTTTACTCTCATAATTATAATGTTCTGTGAATGCATCCTTGATATAGAGGTGTGTGATGGAGAGAGTGTGTTAGAGTGATGGAATAGAGAGTGTGTGTAGAGTGGTGGAATAGAGAGAGTATGAGTGTGGTGGGATGGCAAAGGTGAGTGTGATGGGATGGAAAGAATGTGAGAGTGGTGGGATGGCAAGGGTGAGAGTGATGGCAAGGTGCCAGGGTGAGAGGAAGTGGTGGCAAGGTAACAGGGTGAGAGGAGTTGTGGCAAGGTAACAGGGTGAGAGGGATGGCTAGATAACAGGGTGAGTGAGAGGGGGTGTGAGTGGGGTTGGATGGCCAGGGTGAGAGGAGGGGTGGTAAGGTAACAGGGTGAGTGAGAGGGGTTGAGAGGGGGTGTGAGTGAGGTTGGATGGCCAGAGGGTGAAATTGTTCCCTAAAGTCAATTTGTATACGTTGGCGAGGGATTCTAGGCTTTGTGGTGGGTCCTGTGTCTCACTCTATTGTCCTCACTATACTGTCCTCACCATATTGTCCTCACTATACTGACCTCACTATACTGTCATCACCATATTGTCTTCACTACACTGGCCTCACTATACTGTTCTCACCATACTGTCCTCACCATATTGTCCTCACAATACACACACACACACACACACACACACACACACACACACACACACACACACACACACACACACACACACACACACACACACACACACACACACACACACACACACACACACACACACACACACATTCAATAGTCATTATCGTCTTTCTAACAGCCATAAGAAAAACACTGGATTTATATAGGGAAATAAGACAGTATATAGTCGTAGTGTTGCCTGTGTGGTTTATTCCTCGTGTACGACCCCCTAAACATTTCAAGGTGGCTTCATAGTCGTAGCTCCTGTCTCAGTTTGTCTGGTGGTGGACGTGTGCATGAGGTGGGAGATTGTGGTGACAGGCATTGTGAAGGAGGGAGGGTTGGAAAAGTGGGATCCTGAGAGAGGGGAGGGTGAGTGTAAAGGAAGGGGTGGCAACGTGAAAGTGTGAGATAAAGTGAGACAGGGTGAAATTATGAGAACGTGAGAGTGGGAAGGTAAAAGGGTGAGAGTGGTGGGATTTAGGGTGAGAGGGGTTCCAAGTGGAGAGAATGAGGGGAGGGACGTTGAGAGGTCTGGCAAGATGAGATGGCCGAAACATTTTCCCTCTCATCTCACTCCCTCTCTCCTCGTGTGCCTCCTATCTCCTCACTGCATGCACTGGCTAAGCAATACTTCTCTGTGTCGACCCACTCCCTCTTTATACTCACACTTAGGTTATTTCTCTGGATCTTGACTCAATATTTCTCCTCTCACCTTAACATCACTGCAGGATCCAGTTCTCAACAATGGGAGGAGTACCAACCAGGAAATCTGTAGTGTGTGTAATGTGACGGTGGAAGCAGGTTGGGAAGGGTATACTGTATGGCAGGTGTGTTGGGTGTGCGTGGAAAGAGTGATTGTTTTAGAGTGTCTGTGACTCTGAATGCAACATTGCAGAAACCTGGCAGGTGCTGTCTACTCGAAAGGCGACGAGCATGTTATCGACTAGACCTCACTACCTCTCTGTTTACACAAGGATTGCCTTCAGTCTCTTTCCCTTACATGCATTTGCCCCATCTGTCTCTGCATTTCCCCCATTCAACACACTCATCACCCCAACTCACACCCCCACCCAGCTGACGGAGAGACAAGGGACGACGCCATTGCCACCAACCAGCGTCTGAGGTGTGTACGGGGCCGCTTGGAGGAGGAATACGACACTGCCCGATCAGCCCTTCTCACCCTCCACACTCAGTACAACCACAGCAAGACCACATGGAATGTCATCACCAGGTACACGCTCCTCAAGGCCATGATCAAGGTGAGAGACACACAGAAAGACGCTGTGTTTGATTGGTTGTTGTTGTTGTTTCTGTTGTTTGTTGTTCCTCCAGCTACCTAGCCAAACAGCCCAGAGTCCTTGAGGAGAGTCAAGACTGGATCCTATTTTCCCATAAAGGAATGTACAGTATGTTGTTGTGCACTGCACTTGCATTCTTCCATAATGTGTTTAATGGTGTGGGGTGGTGTATTTGCATCCTAGACAGCCATCCACAATGACTCCACTCAACCTCTTCTAGTAAGTTATATATAAGGACTGGATGGTACCCACACCTTAGGCTGGCCAGGTGAACTCTGTTCTCACGAGGAAGGTAAGACTCACAGGGGAGGATGTTAGAGTGCCGACGAGTGCTGAGTGTTATTTTAATGTTCATTGGTGTGCGAGTGTTCTGAACTTGGGTAAAATAGTTTCTGTATTGGGTGATAGAAGACTGTAAAAGAGAAAAGAAAGATCGATGGGGAAAAGGTGAGAAATAAAGAGTGAAGAGATGAAATTGACAGAAGGAGAGAAGAGGAGAAAAATATACTGTAGAAAGTGAAAACGCCGCAGAAATGTCATAAGATAACTGAAGAGTAAGAAAGAAGACTTCGTTTGGCCTGGAAGACTCTGTAGCATGAGAGTGACGGGGATAGAAAGGAGGGACTACAAGCTGGATGGAAATTGAAGGAAAGAAATGACAGTGGAAGAATTGAAAGGAAGTAACTCGGGTCCAAAGGGGTGGCAAATCCCTTAAAGTACTACCCACATTACATTAGGCAATACCCCTCAAAGGTGAATATGTGAAAAAGTTAGGGGCTGAGCAGAGGTTGCAAGGTTGTGTCATTAAAAGGATTAAACATTGTACCGTAGTTATGAGAACAATAGAAGTATGGAAATGAAGTATGGAGATGAAGCAAGTTGTCCTTTCTTACTGTAGCCTATATTGTATGTGTCTTTTCGTAATAGTAATATCAAATACGGGGTTGATATCGTACAAAATAATATAGGCAGGTTGCTTGAACTCCATCAACAAATAGCAAAGGCTACTGTGTATTATTGCATTGTACAGTACATGGGTAAATTAATAGGTTCGGTTATGGATGAAATGCTGAATTCTCTTAATCTGTAAAATAAAAAACCAAGAGAGAGAGAATGATGCGAGGGAACTATAATAAGTGGACAGAACAGGGAGGGTGTGAAGGTTAAAGTGGTAAGAGGCGAGAGGGAGAATGGAGAGAGAAAATGGAAATGAGGTGAGTGGGCGAGCAAGTGTACTCTAGAGAACCTTGACACGAGAGGTGAGTTAAATAGTGGGTGACAGTGATTGATTGGATGAATGTGTGACGACTCAAAAGATAATGAGGTATGTACAGTCGGCCTCATGAATTCGTATACACCACTGTGACATCAATCGCTCGTAAAAACTAGAAAATGTAGTTAATTAATTTCCTAACATCAAACTTATCTAGTATTGTTATTTGACTAATACTTGAATCACTCAGCAGAACAATGCCTACATTATGAGTAGAATAAAGACCACTTATAACCAATGCTCTGTGTACGAATTTCTGAGGCCGACTGTACCATAAGCTAAGTGAGGAGTATATGATAAGGACAGTAATATTAAGAACATTATAAACACAGTACATTGAGGGCAGTATTATGATAGAATAGTGAGCACAGCATACTGATGACATTATAAAGATAGAATAGTGAGCACAGTATAGTGAAGGCAGTATAAAGACAAAATAGTGAGCACAGTTTAGTGAAGGCAGTGTTAAGTTCGAATTTGCATGACCTAGTATTATCAGCTATGATAAAGCATCCCATGCTGATCTTTTATATTAGTGCTTAGATTAGTGCTTATTAATTAAAGCATCCTCTCTCTCTCTCTCTCTCTCTCTCTCTCTCTCTCTCTCTCTCTCATGATGCTGTGTCGTATATAATTAGAATATTGATTGAGAGTACTTATAATTACAAACAGTAATGTATATATTAGCATTTGTGCCGAGTGCTACAATTAAATACATTAGGTACCGTATATATTTAAATGAAGTGAGCAAAGAGTACAGAAACCATATTCTAGATAATACAAAAACAGTAAATATGAGAAAAGTGTTTCCTCTATGGAAATGCGTATGTACATTTCCTGTGCCATTGAGAAGGTCTAGTTCATAAAGTCACTTTTTTTGTGTGTGTGTTGTTGTATTCGTTGGCTTTCCATCACCCTACACGGCTCTGAAGCAAAAACCATGTGTAGAGTTTCAAAAGAGTCATATTTCAATGGTGAAGAGTAAATGAATGTTCGACCACAAACCCAAAGATTGCAATATCATTTCTGACCAACGGGTACAGGCTTATATCCAATTCTCATCGTGTTTCATATTTGTTATGTGCCTTCCATAGGAAGTTGTGCGACTGGAGGCTGAGTACTGGCAGCTGCTGGAGGTGCCGCGGCAGGAGAAACAGGAACCGGTGCTCACCTACGTCCTAAGGGCGTGTTCTTTCGTGGAAAAGAGCCAGAGGTCAAAGGAGCAGGTCAAGAAATCTTCCAGGGAAGACGACAAAGAGGAAAAGAAGAGGGAAAACGCCCAGAGGCTCAATGGTGAGAGGAAAAGGGTGACAGAGAGGAATGGCAGGGGAAAGAAAGACATAAATAGGGAAAGGGTGGATGGGAAGGAAGGGGAGGAGTAATAAGGGGAAAGAGTAGTCCATTGGAGGGAGCTGGACCAATATGATATTTCCCGTTACCTAGAACCAATAGGGTAGAATATAAAGACCATTCACGACAACAAAGAAAGCACTTAATAGTAATGTATATTCTGTAGATTGATGGAGGAGATGTGGAAATACGTGTAGCATGTAAAAATGCAAGGCGTAACATACGTTTCATAAAAGGGGAGTGCAGAAGATATGAAAAGCAAAAGATTAAGGAAGAAGAGAAAAAAATGAGGAAATAAGAAGGGAGAGGAGAGAAATGAGGCTTAATGTAATGTGGGATGAGGTACGTTAGGTGAAGATGAGAGCATCAAGACGGAATATCCAACACAAAAAGGATTAAGAGAGAGAGAGAGAGAGAGAGAGATGGGAAATCCAGTTTTGATATGGGTAGATGTATAATGTTACCAAAAAATATATATATGGAGTTGATATAGTTTAATTAAAATATTATGTGAAAGGACACTAGAACGAGAGAAAAAACGAATGACGTGAGAGATATTGAATAGGGAGAGAATCAAAGACATCTGCTGATGAAAAAGAAATATGAGGATCAGAGAGAGAGTGGGGTGAATGGAAGAGGTGGAGGGAGCTAGGGACATACAATACAGAAGGAGTGGAAGAAGATTGATGGAGAGAGGAGGGAAAGAGTAAAAGTATATGGTGGAAAGAGAGAAATTATTAAAAATTGCATCTAGTTCGATATGTGTGGTTGAGGAAGGCACTCAACAAATATATTCTCCTGTAAAATCTCTCCTGCTGCGGAGGAGTGAGTGATAGGCTCAAGGTAAAAACTTGGATAGGCTACTCCCAAGGATGATAGGCTATAGTCTATTATCCTTGGCTACTCCCTTGGTGGGATGATTAATAGGCTACATCTTCGAGGAAAAGTTCTCTGCGTCGCTCTCAGTTCCTATATTATTTTGCAGTGCGAATTTAGCGACGAAGCGTCTTTTCGTCGAAGAGTAATCATACAGGAGGCATACAACCCTCAGAATTTTTTTTTGTTTTTTAATTACTAAAATTAATTCACTATACAGGGATGACGACGTCTCAGATACTGGATGAGAACAACTCCCTGACCAATGAGCTGTACCGCCACCTGAGGAAATATTCGTCCCTCCGCACCCTCATGAGAGAACTGAAGGTGGGTCACAGAACTATAACTGAAGACAGTTTTATTAGAATCATATTCCAATTTGGTATTCTGGAAGTAAACATCTTGGCAACCAACTGGAGACTGGTTATGTGTAAAGACAACATCAGCCAAGATGATTAAGAATTGCTTAAAATTGAGAGAATTGATATACAGTATGAAATTAAGATATGTTTTTCACTCTGATAGGTTTGATATTTTGCAAGTACTGTATGTAATAAATCTGTAGATAAGTTCCCATATAGATTAAGCTGCAGTTGCGTTTGATGCTCGAGTCAGTGACGGATTGTGCCACTCTTGAACCAGCGTCCTCCAAGCTACTGGTGATTTATGTAAAAAAGTCGACTTTTAGAATGCATACATAATAGACCCAATGGTCCTTGACCCTTGGATTTAATAAAAGCACCGTTGAAAAAGCAAAATCACACATGTTTATCGCAGCAAACCTGCCGACTGCCGCCTACCGGGCCGGCAGAGTGACTAGTCTCAAAGACTAGTAGAGTGACTTATAGAGTCAGACTCAAGAGTGGCCAGAGATATACCCGGAGGCGGAGCGACAGAATTGTTCAGGCAGCAGCACTTGTCATACCACTGTTGAGAGATTATATAGATATCAACGTGTACCTCTATGTTGTTCACATTCATGGGAATATTACACAGTTTACACTGATTTGTGATGTGGCCACGCTCTACATTCGGGTTTAGTTAATCAATATGATTTTATATTATTTCATGCTGCTTTTCAGACATTTGAACTCTAATTTTATTCCAGAATTATTCCCTGCAATATTCCCAGGTTGTCCTGATAGTTTGTCCCCATTTAATCCAGTTTTTGACCCAAAATGTCCTGGTAGCTGGCACGGTAATCTAACATGGTTAGGTGCCGGTAGTGTGCCCCAGTTAGGTCACGACAGTTTGTCCCGATCCTGATTAGGTTGCATTAGGTCTGACTAATTAAAATTATGTGAAAACATTACAGTATCCTACTACTAATCCATTGAGTGAAAAGACGTCAATTTAGCATATTTAAAACCCGAGCCAAGTTTTGTTAGAACGTGGCTTAAGTTTCCTAATTGGTATTATACGGGCGCTTGTCCATAATCACTACCATCAATTCTTCTCAGTCAAATACATTTCTTAGTACATGTACGTCATATCCTCATAAGTTATTTCCGTCGTAAATGCATAGTTTTCAAAATACACCTACCCTTAATTGATTCAATTTTTTTTTTATCCATGGGGTGTACAACTGCCATATCGAAAAAAAAAGAAAATAAGAAATCCTCAGGTTGCAGTACACCTATCTATCTATAGCTCTGACACCTCGCTCCCTCCGGGAACTCCCCCCGGGAACTCCCCCGAAAGGGGTGGCCACGGCAGAAATGTCTCCAGTTTTCCTTGTTCCAACACTCCCTCCTTACTTGGTCCAGCCCTCCTCTGCCCCTCATGTTTATCTCCTTTACATACTCTTCCACTCTCTTCTGCCATTTAACCAGGGGTTTGCCTCTCACACCAGGTCCCACAACTTCACTTCCATACACCTTCTTTACAAACTCCTCACTGCATTCTCTCCACATGTCCAAACCACCTCAGTGTGGGCAGATCTCGTCAAATGAACTAGAAAGTGACCAGATCCAACAACAATCTTTATTCTAGCCCTGTGGGTGATGGCTAGTATTCACAGAGAATAAAGTTACCCCCCGTGGGCAATTACAGGGTGAATGTATTGTATAATTGTACATAGGCGTCATATGGGGAATGAGTGTACTTCACAAGTGTAGCCTACCTGGTTAAGTTGCCAGGTGGGGAGTGAGTACCCAATATAGCAAATATGGCATATTCAGTTATTATAGTCATAGTGTCATTTGGGATATAAGGGCTGGGTGTTAAATATATTTTATGGAAGTAATACTGTACAGTAGAGTAAAGTTTGGGCCTGTATGCTTCCCCACCTTCATCATCATCAATACCCCATTTCCTTTTTTTTTTTTTTCAAGGGGTGGGGAGGCTCTAGCACCAGTGAAGGACCCCTGACAGGCAAGGGGTTCAACTCTGAGGCTATTTGAGTCTTTGGTTGGGCCATTGTTAGAAAGCGGGACCCCCAACCCTCACTTACCCTCTGTATCGTAGGGGATACGAGGTTCACTGCAACATCTCAAGAATGGTGAGTGATGGGGATGCAACTGCCCTACGCTGCCCCACCTTACTGCACACAAAGCACTAAAGTCCCTCCCCCTCCCACAGGATGACTACATGGAGAGCAAGATGTACCCGATCATTCCCCGGTACTTCATGCTCAAGGAAATGATTCATGATGTCATGCGAGACCCAGCCTTCGTTGAGATCTGCCAGGAGGTCACCCAGAGTCCCCCTGCCACCACCGCCTCCTAGTGTCATCCTCTGTTGTCTAGTTCAGGTCATGTAAGGTCAGGCTACACATATCTACTGCTACTGAGATGTGAGCAAGATGCTGATGTTAAGAGTGTGAGTGTTGTGAACAAAATTAATTTTTCAGTTTACAGTACAGTATCTCTTCCATCTCCGGATTCTTTCATGCTATGGTCTCCCAAACCTGAATTATTGTTTTTCAAACACTATGCTACATGACTGTACAGTATTTAGTTTCTCTGAGAATTCAAGACATTAGGTGAATCCTGAGTGAGAATTTTTTTTTATTTTTTTATTTCAACGAGGAGTTGTAGTGTAAGGTAATTGTGGATTATCCATTTTAAAATGAGATATTCTCACACCAGCACTCTGACCTGCTGTCATGGGTGCCATATGTCTTAGTAAGTAATTTTGTATCCCTACAGAAATTTTTGTACTGTACTATGATCTCAATTCAGTTTCCCTGCTAGTGCATCAGAGAGTAATTCCAGCAAAAGTTACTGTAAGCACTTCTTATATCTTCAGTTAAGTTCCGATATATTTATGATTATCATCAGCCACTCAATTTAAAATGTTCCACATATACTCCACTAAGTATTTCAGGATGCAAGAAGGGAGAATGTTGGCTGCCAGATTGGTGCAGAATGGAAGCACTCTGAGAATCTGGACTTTTAATGAAGATCCTTTAAGCTCTATTCCTTAGCTGCTCCTCGACACTTCACTGATTCCTCTTTGGCCTTTGGTAACTATTTTTCCACCAAGTATAATGACCAGCTGTTTCATGGTAACTTTAGATAAATATATAGACCACACAAAGGCTTGATGGTGAGCAAAACACATACAGTATTTCCCTTGTATTTTTTAATAAGACAGCGGATTGGAATCCAATATTGTAGCTTCATATTTAGAGCTCACTTGTATTTATTAGTGTTGGTTGGTGTGTAGACAAGAGAAAGAACAAAGAAAAATTGTGCTAAAAAATCATACAGTATCAATATGTGGTATGTTGGTCTTGTGAATGTGAATATAAATGGTACTGCTCTGTGCTTAACTCAAATATAAGGAAGCTTGTATGAGAAATTATGATTAATAGTGATCTGCTGACTGAAGCTAAGAAACCTGATTTACATACTGTATTCTTCATATTTCTAACACAATCTCCAAACAACTTGTAAACAAATATTATTAAGGACTTTATTATAGCAGGGAGTACTGTTTTTGAAGCAGCAAATATAATTAACAGCTTGTGAGTACCATCACTACCACTAGTTTTATCATTTCATAGATCAATTGACAGTGGGGATAAAACACAACAGATATCTTATTCTGAAAACATGATAATGTATGCCAACAGCTGTAGCAGCATAAAAGTTATGAATCTACAGGGTATAGCTTCTCTTAAGTGGGGTAAGATTTATCAAGTTTTTGGTTACTGATTCCTACATTCTAATTAATGTTTACTGGAGCAATATATTACCTGTTGATAATCTTTTGTCCTTATCAAGCAGTCCATCAGAAATTCAAAACATGCATAATGGTATGAATTTACAGTGGAATTTTGAGATGATAAAATTCTTGGATCTCCACATCTATAGTGTGAGGAACCCACCACTTTAGAAATGCAGTACATAGTGATTGATGGGATTGATGATAACATAAGAGATGTTAGCCAATCAGCAAACAGTTTAAAAGCCTCGCGTTTACCATTAAGAAATACATTGCATTTGTTATTGGCAGATGACAAGTATCACTTACTCTTTATCTTTGGGTTTAATTGTACTCTCTGTAAATAACCATACTTCCATGAAAAATACTGATGCAATATTATTTACATACACGTGTATAGAGAGAGATAGAGAGAAACAAAAAGTAATTTGGCTACAGCTTACAAGGCTTGGACCTTGTACATCTGTGAGCACTTATAAATATGTCTCGTATGTAAAGTACTGTATAACTTCATGTCATTAAAATGGTACAAGATATTACTGCAATAGAATCCAATGTTGCTTGTGTTAACTGCATTACTAAATTGCTAGGAGACTAAAAACTCTAGCCAGTGCAGTGTGGCAGAGTACTAATTCTACGCTTTACAAGCCAAATAGGGCTAGTTTTTTATTGCTTGACTGGTAAATTTTGGCAGTAGCTGGTAGGAAATCTTCAACTTTTTTAGATTTGGTTGTATTTTGGCTGTCTTGAGTACAGTCATACCTCTATTAACTTACACTTCTTTTCTAGCATGGTACGATTTTTTGGAATATCCCTCTATTTTGTGATTTTTCGTAACGAGCAATTTGTAACCATTTAGCTCAACTTTAATAACGTGGCAGAACTGAACCTCGGCTGCTCGACTAATGTCATAAGGCTCCTACCAATCATGTCTTGATCCAAAGAATCACGGCCCCCCTTCCATCTCTCCTTCCCTCAATGCAATCCCCAACTTTATAAAACTGGCCTCTATCTTGACTTATGGTAAATTAAATTGTGATGATTGCTCTATTTAATTGTTACAGTGGTTAACAGTACTGTACAGTAAATATAATATCTTAGCTACAGTACTTTTCGGGGTTCATTTAGGAATTACATATGAATAAATTTTGGGGGGTACCACAATTATTGAACTAGGTTCTGTAAAAAATAGGAGGTTTCAAGACTCCAGTTGACGTAATATCATATTTCTTCAACATACTGTAGTATGGTTGCAGAAGTAAAGTCACTTGTTAACAAAAGTACGAGTGTAGTTAGGTTTCTCAATCTAGATATGTGCATCTCTTTCATTCTCTCAGTGTGGCCTACACTCTACCTCTTAATGTGTGTGCATGTACACATGTAATTATGCATGCATGTGTGTTTGAGAATCAGGTGAGGAAATGCCACTGCTCATTTGTTTATTTATTTTTATGTAACAGTGGGTGAATTGCAATGACAATACACATGATGAGAGTATTTCTAGGTGTGTCCGAGGCATATCTCAGAACTGTGTGGCAATTTTACTTGCCATAATTAGCTGATGTAATATCAAATATAGAAATTTACAATCTTTATCAAAATTCAATGACTATATTGTGATTGTGAGGGTTTAAGGAATGGCAGCCACTACAGAGCTAAATATTCATACCAAATCATACTCTCTCACAAGTAGATATCTGCTTGCCCCACTGTAGCCCAAAGAGCATCCCCTGTGTCCCAGAGGTTGTGTGATAACACCTAACTTTAAAATATGCCCACTCTGCCAAAAGTGGATCCATTATTGTAATGCTGTGAATGCTATGATTTCAGATTAATATTGCAATTATTTTATTAGACCTGTGAGCATCTTCCAGGAATCAAACCCTGGATTGAAATTAACAGAGTCTCTTCTTCCAACATGGGTTATAGGAGTACAGTACTGTATCCACTTGTTTCTCACATATTTATTGCAATCTCAATTGTATTCAACTTGATAATAATTTATAGTGTATAGTGCATCAGTAGACATTGTCTTTTAAAACAGATGCTATACCAACTGTACCACTGATTATTTAGAAGAATGAAGAGAATCAGTTTACATTTACATCTATGACATGATATCATGTATGATATCAATAACAGTCTTTACAGGATAATTGTAGTGTATGATACACATTGAAACTATAGAAAAAAATAGACAGGAAATAAAGAAGTTAGCCTCAATACAGGCTGATTATGTTTAGCGGTTAGCCTTGCCAACTTTTATTTAGTGTGATAAATTTTAAGTATTAATAACAAACTACAGTAACAGAATTATTAAGCATTACAGTACACTGTAATTAAATATGGACCAAGATAAAACCCAAGAGTACTTGTAAATGAATGCTAAGTTGTGCCACACTTGCAATACTGCATTTATGTTGAGTTTACCTTCTTTCCAAGACTAAGAAATAATTTTCACATACAGAGTAAACATACTAAGCAAGTTCAGTATGATTTTAATTTTCACAGTATATTCTGCATCATTTGCAATAATCATTTCCCTCACAATATCAGGCATATACATCAGGCTCTTGGAAAATATACTCGGTACCGAAATGATACATACAGTTATTATTATGAAGAATATAGCCCAGTATGTTGTGAATATTAATATTGTAATAGTACAGTACTGTACAGTAGTAAAATTTTGATAGACAAACAAATGATAAATTCTGTGCAGTTTCAGCATATAGGCCTATTGTCACCATACTCAGCAGAAATTTTTACCCTAAGGAAGGTGAGAGTTTTACTGTAGTCACATGACACGGGTTTTGGCTTCACGATTCTCGTCTAACACAATAAAGTTATCTAGAAGGAATTTCTCTCAGTTTAGTCTTTAGTAACATAGGTACATTATTCATACCTATGGGTTTGTAGCCACACAGCACAATTTGAATTTGCTGGGGAAAACGGAACCACACTAGCCCTACTCACATCATAGGGCTCCCAGTCCACCAATCTTGTTTCACTATTTCCCCTCTCTCAGCCCCGAAACAAGTCAGGGTACCCTTCCCCTCTTCCTTTCCTCTTCATTCTCCCCAGCTTCGTGAAGCCAGTCCTTTTCCTGATCTCTGGTAAATAAAATTATGATTTTGCTGTATCATACTAATATACAGTTTATAATTATATCTACAGTACTTTTCAAGAGGGTACAGTATTAATGAATTACAATGAAAACATTTGGATGTATCAAAATATTTTATACTGAAAGAGGAAAATGTGTGGACTTTGGGCTGAGATATGATACAGAATCAGGGTATTTAAAACTCCTATTACCGCAATGTTTATTTTGTGTGGTAGGGTTGCGGATGCATACTGTATTTTGTATTTTTATGGAGGGCCATAACTACTGCATAGAGAATATACGTTTTGTTTGTTAGTTTGGGTTTTACTACTGTGCTACTCTTGGTGTAGCTTGGAATAGTACTGTAAGTACAGGAAAAGGAGTACAGTACTGTACTTTTGAAGATTGATGTATCAATATTGCTGACCTCTTGATCTTTTCTGAGACCTCCCCAATAGAAAGTAATCTTGTATTGTGTTGTGGTAGCATTTAGCCTTTATTGTCAAGGACTTATAATGACTGACATTGCCTCGGTAACACATTTTTTGTTTGCATGAATAGTAGTGAGTATGTCACAGTAATGTTATTACAGGTTGGCTGGTTGTAGCTGGAAAGAGTACAGCTTCCTCTGGACCCATTTTTGGCTTGGCCAGTAGAGCATCACACACTCTTATGGTTTCTCTGACTAGTGGTGGCCCCCACAGTAAAGAGCACTGACTGTGGATAGTTGTAAGTTATTAGGCAATAGAAGATTTCTATACAGTCTTTGTATCCAGCATTACTCCCTTACACATACATGTTCAATAAATTTTTCACCATGACCAACTCTTAACTTAAGGTTTTCTTCAGTACATTTCATGGAACCAAATCAATCTAATTCAGTCACTTAACATGCACCTTCAATGTAATGTGGTGGGAGAAATGTGTAGAGTGGCGAGTATTGGTTCGTCACCTGTAGACAGTTAAGATCATTTTTTAAGTGAAATATAAGGGAAGTAAGATATTTTTGCTATGATATGGGTGATAAAGTAATTCATATGAGAAGAGCTATGATCAACTGTATAGTGCCAAAATATTTTTTTGCTGTACTGTATATTCTTATAAAACTTTTCACGGAAGAGCATTTTATCTATGGATACTGAAGTTTGTGTGATCCACACGTCATTTAGTATAGCCTGAAAAATTGAACATTTACAACAAACTACAGTAACAATTGATGTCCAGCTGTTTGGAGGCTAATGTACAGTGTACTGTGTGTATGTCAAAAAATATAATCTTTCTATACCAATTCTCCCATAAGCACTGACCATTATTTGACTGGACAGTTTCAGTGATTTATCAATCACCGAGTAGAATGGGGAAGTGATAATGGATATTTGGGCCAATTTAGCTGATTGGTTAGTACCATAGCAAACAACTATTAACCTATCACCAAGAAGAGGAGCATGGCTTATGGGCCAAGTTAGTATATAAATACAATATACAATATCCTCTCGAGTACAGGTGCACTAAAATCAATGTACAGTATAATGTTAATGTCATTATCATATTCTGGAACTGTCTAACATTAAGTTTCTTTTGACTGCAAAATTAAGGGGATGGAGTAATCTGTTGTTTGTTAATACATTTTTTTTGTTTTTTTGTTTCTTGATCAGTTCTCCCACAAAATTATTGTGATTGTGTGAATATTTACCTAAGCAGCTGAATACTTTCTAGTGTATTAAGAGATGATTTGGAGAAAATGTTATCCAGGGTAGGTTAGAGATATACTGTACATAGGAGAATACAATTCAATTTTTTATATATATATATTCATTCTTCCTGTTGTTTGGAGAAAGCCAAGGCAACCATACAGCAAGTAATTGTTAAGCCTAGTTTGCACTTGCTGTTGCATTCTCATGACTGCCCGACCCTGTTTCTTATTTTAATTAAAGCTTTATAGGACAGGGAATCTGATGGGTGAACCTTTTACAAATGAAGAGACACACCACACTATTTACAAACAAAATTCCATCACCAGGCAATACCAGGTATTCAGGTTGGACCATCTGCTGTACTTGCTGGAGATTATTATGGTAGACTTGCTGCCAACTTTGTTGTATGTTGTTTGTGTCATAAAGCATAATTTTGGCTGGAATGTCCAGCCAAAGACAATTGTTTGAGAGCAAGGTTAGACAGAAGCATTTCCCATTTAATGGATACATTGGCTGGTAATGCAGGAAACAACTTTTACCTTCCCTTTAATACTGTAATACTGTACTATTCTTTCACAGCTGGCCAAGCACAGAGTATTGCTGATAGGATTCCCAGAAATATTACCACTGTGCACTTTCACATTTTCTTTATTTCTGTCAATCAACATGAGCAAGATATGTTCTCAGGATTATAAACACTCTTATCATGCTTTTCACATGATTGTAGTTGCTTAATGTCATTATAATTGTCATTCATGTATGGCATAACTGCACACATCATAGGCTTCTCTTGTATGATGCATTTCTCTTTGTATGAAGATTTTTCCATGTTACAGGTATTCTACTCTCACAGACCTCAGCTTTTCCTTGTAAACCCAGATTTGTGTCACAACTGCTGCCAGAAAGTAAAGTATTCTCATTGCTTTTACATCTAGTCAAATTTATTACAGATGAGGAAGCACCCTTCAATGAGAATCCTATATCATTATATTTTTTTTACTGCTTTTTCATGTTGAATGCCTTTGCTGAATGAACAATAGCAAATCATTTGTCAGTAAAGATACCTTCTAATATGATGTTTCCTTACTCATTCCATGTTTTGTTTTTTCTCTCAGATTCCAGAATTGTAGTTTTGGCACTTACACAGTACTGTAGTGTCAGTGCAGAGCTGCATTTGTGAGACTTATAAAGAGAAGCTGAGATTGTTCTTTGTAAATATGACCAATCAGATATGATGTTGAAGCTATTCTGTTTTTTTATGCTTATAAAGGATAGTCAGCAAGTTCTCAGCGAATGAGATCATAAATATGTATGTGCCACATCTACAATGTGGAATGTCAGCTGAGAAAAAATGAGTATAGGTATAAGTGAGCTGCTTTCATTTTGTTTATACTCCATCAATTCTAGTACAGTGTACACCCAAAGATGATACTGTACAGTGGAGTTGTTGAAAGTGTTATATTTTATGTCTTTAATCAATATACATTGTAGGACACTTGTTCTATTAAATGAACAGCATGCTTCATCTCCACTCTATTCATCCTGGGTGAGATAAAAATTGTAAATTGTGACTGTAGATTAATGGTAGATACAGTACCTGAGGACAACAGCCTCAGGTGGAGTGTAAATATTATTTGATTTAAAGATGATGGTACTCACAGTGTATTGAGAACAGACATTTATTTAGGACTAGAGTCAGATTCACACATCCTGCAGGATTTGGTTTGTTCGTATCCCGTGGGTGGTAAGGTGACCTGGCTGAGTCACCCTGCCAGCTGCAGTGGAAAGTGTAGAATATTCAGTCACTCGGTTATATACAGTATCCTAGTCATAATTAGAACTCAAAATACCTCATGCCACTCTACAGAAGCAATGGTTGCAAAATGTATGTATTTGAACTCGTCCCGTCCCTGACCCGATATGGGTATACTGCAGTACTAATAATTACCTTTTATGGATATCTTTCACCATTTGTAGCTGTGTTGGAGGAGCAGATTTTCTCTTGAGTTTAAGAAAAATAGCATTTCTGCAAATATTTTGAAGAACAACACATCATATAGGCCTCCACAATAACAATATGTACAGTTTATATCTCTGGTACTGTAGCTTCAGACAATGAAAGAATATAGTGTGTTGCTTCTCTTATTCAGTAAATGAATACTTTTTCTTTGTTCCAAATTGAAAACAAAAACATTCTTAATCTCTTTTAAGCACACAAGCATTGGAAGAATTATAGGAATCAAGTGCTGAATTAAATCTTGTGATGAGATACTAATGCATATTGCTACTTAAAAACATACTGTACATCTGTATGCTGTTGGTGAACTGCATTAAGATAATGTGAACAATACAAAACTAATATTTAATCCATCCTTCTTGGCTTTTTTTTATATGTACTTTGTGATGTTCAGAAAGATATAGCTTACCTCAAAGTATACTATAGTTGAATTGGACTATTTTCAGATTTCCATTTTGATATGTTAATAGGGAATCTCACACTTTTAGGCGAGTTGCCAAATGGCATTTTAAGAGCTATTTTTCTGCTGGAAAATAAATCCTATATTGTGCAATGCTATATATTTTTTCTTACTGTGGTATCACTTATAATAACTTGTTTAATCATTTTAATGCAGTTTTATCTTCCCTTCACTGTCCTTGCACCAGGATATAATATTGAAAAAATACATATGTACCACAAATTATTTCATACGATTGTTTATGGTATAAATACGCAGAAATTGCAGAATGATAATAATTTATGAACAACTAAAAGGCTTTCATAATTAATTTATAAATTCTACATACTCAGTGCATAGTAGTAATATAACTATTTATAATATTACAGTCAATTGTTGGTGCCTCCAGTATGATATATTCTGTTCGGTTCGCACGCACTCAGCACCATCATTTAAACTTAAACAAACACATGCCATAGCTGTGTTTGTCATCCCTACAGCCCATGATCACAAGAAATTTTTGTCACCCTACTGTACAGTGTACTAAACATCTGGCAGTGCACGGTTTTGTTAAACTTCCATTTCATATGCATGTCAGTAGTCTTTCAAATGCACATAAATGTGAAACTAGGGTTTTACAACATTTCCCACTTCATTTTATGCATCAATCAAAATATACTGTTTAATCACTGAAGCTTATTTTCTCCATATAGTTCATACAACTCCCAAAACGAACACATTTGTACTATAGTAATAATGCGTATATATAAAATACATGTACAGTAGTTTAAATGATATATCTTCTTGTGTGAAATTATACAATAGGTATTTTTTATATACCATAATGAAAAGTATTGAACCAAAACACTATGTATCTAGTGTAAGTTAATGTAACTTAAGTTACCCAATGCACAACATTTTCAAGCAACAGATTAAATTTTGACCGGGATATGGCAACACAACCGACAGTGTGAGCATCCCTATTAAAGGAATATTGAAACTTCTAGTCAATAAGGAATTAGTCTCTGTTCATCATTCAGGTATGATAATGTAGGCAAAGTTGTGATGCAAGGCTGTTGTAGTCAAGGACAGAAAATTATTGTAGATTTTAAGGCCCACCCATGTTCCTCTGATGGGTATTTGTCTTGTGTTTTGTGTGTGTATCTGTATGTATGTGCGGGAGTGTATACTGCTACATAGTCATTAAGTACAGTGTATGTCACTTCATGCTAGTCACTGCATTTCATTTTGTCATGAATTCAAGTACTTGTAAAGAGAGTCAGTGTAGGTTGAGCTATGTACATAAATGTATTTGTTGTGTGCCTCTGTTGGTTTGGGTAAGGATATCATCATTCATAATACCATACATGTTCAGAACAGTCACAAACCATATATTTTTTTCCAACCAGAAGGAGCAGTTTGAGTTAAAGTAAGCTGTCCTTTTGAACTGCTTTTTAGTTATCCTCTTAACAGATGCTGAGATCTAACTAACGCTTAGTACTGTAGTTGTATTTTACTTTGTGTAAGCTACAGAGCAAACCTTTATATACAGAGGATAGCTTCTTTAATCTCTGATCCCTCTTGGATGGACAGAAAATATGGCTCACAATCGTGCACCCTCCAAAAAACGAATAGTTAACTGTCGGGGCAGAAATGAGTTAAAGCTCACTATCATATGGGGATTAAGATTATGTTGACAAATCGAATGCTATTGATTCCTTCATACTGTACTGGCAAACACACTTGTAGATTTTTTACCATTTTTAATTTTTTCTTTTCATCTTATTCCCTGCAAGTACACTGGAAACACTACTCATGCATGGCTTTTGACTTTTCACATTGTACTATAGGAAAGCTTAACTATTTTTGAAGGATGCTCTAAAATTACTCCAACCAAGTATTATATTTTAACCATGAGGGTGAGTGAGGAGTTAAGTAGAGGGTGGTGGAACACAGCACTTTACATGAATAATCTAGGAATAGTGTATATGCACATGTTAAATGGAGGCAAAGGTATCGTTTGACAACTTCCTCCGTATAGTACAGGTAGTTAAAACGGAAAGTACACAATAATACGAAAACCAACATGGAATTTGATGCAAAAGTCACCTCATTCATAAAATGTTGTGTAGAATGTGATATGAAAATCATTCCTATGTTCGTTTAGCGTTTTCTACAGCCCTAGTTACATGTGTACTGTTGAGGGCATTACCAAAAGCCACTGTGCTTCCAATATATGTGCCTATACATTGCTCCTTGATTGTATAGTGTTTTGATATACTGTATTTTCTTGCAATCAAGATGAACATAAATTTCTTCTTAGCTTTTGCCAGGTGCAAGTGGCAAAGCACTATAATAATATGCATACAGTATTTATTGTAAACAAAAGAAGCACATGTGTTAGTTAGCATCAATATGTGTATATGTGAGGAACACTGAATACTACTATTAAAACAAGGAGGTACAGGACAACCCTTCCCAATAGGTTAAGTAGTGATTTAATGGGTTAAGATTTTATGGGGAGAAATAGCTGTTGGTTCTTCCTAAGCCCTGCCATAATACAAACTTTCTGAATAAAGACAGCCTGTTTCCTGGCATGTTCCTAGAGGAACCAGTTGCTTGTAATACGCCAACAAATCATAGCCCACTTAATTCTCGGTGATTTTTTTTTTACTGAAGAGGACTACTTTATTCACATTTTAACCCCTTGGTTGCTGGTTGCTACAGGGATCCAGATACTATCTAGTATCATCTGGTCTTCTGCTCTGCTTCTTGGCTGGCTTCCCCCTTCCTAGTCTTCCTTGGTCATTCTCATTCCATTCCTTACTTTCTTAGTGAAACTCATGTTCCTTATGCACCTCTTGTCCCACACCCATCTTTTGACCCGTAATAAGCATTTCTTCCTGGTCTGGTCTCTCACCTTCTCTCTGCCTAGTTCCTTCCCCACCATTCCCATATCTATTTTAGTGCCATATAACCTTCCTGGGATGGTGCTAATCCTTATTGAATTTACTGCCTGCTAGTATCAATTTGTGTTAACTTATTCTGACTAAATCTACTGTAGATTTTATTAAGCTTGAGGAAAACTACATTACACTGATGGTCAATACTGTCTGATAACCCTGTCGTAGCAACTGTATCTTTGAATATGTATCCCGACAAACTCCAGGTGATTATAGTTAAGAATTGAGAGAAACCAGTCATGCAGAGGGTTTAAGCTTAATAAGAATAGGAATGCACTCTCCCCGTAGCACTACAGTACTGCAAAGTTTTGGGCAATGCTTTAAGGATTTGGAACCCTATTAGGTTTGAGCTAATCCCTCTTTTGCTGTCTCCTCCCTTGTGGTACATGTCTTTCTGGCCTAGCATAGTCTTCTTCCTTCCCCTTCTTAATCTAACTAACTCTATAGTAATACATCTGTTTGCATGCATGTGAGACAGCATTACACTTCCTCATTTTAGAGATGGAAGAAGCAATGAATTCATATCTCGGGGCTGATGGTGTGGGACCTCCTTTTATGTTAAAAGTGATAAAACTCTTTCTTACGCCACATTTTGTTGCAACAAATGAAACCTATACAAACTCAAAGATTGTGTGTTTGAGTCTTTATGAGGTTCAGATGGTGAAACAAAGAACACTAATACACTTCCACCAGAGATGTAGGTCAGTATAGTATTAACTTTCTATGTATGGCAGCTATCAACAGGGGAGGTGGTGGTACAAAGACAAGCTGCCCATTTGTGCCCCCACCCCTCTGTACGTCGTGTCATGTTTGTATGTACATGTATAATGTATTTTCTGAAGGAGTGATTGCTGGGACAGACACTTGTTGTAGCCTTAGATGCATATAGGGAGCAACTATAGTAGCCTTGTGTGTTGCAGACTAATACAGTAATGATATTTTGATTGAGTGACCTTATATTCGGTTACACTTTTATGATTTTCTTTTAACAGGATGGATTCATACTTGATATTTGGCTTCAGCTTTTGGAGAATACAGATGGCTGTACTTTTGCAGGGGCCACTCAATTATTGATACCAATTTAGCATTCCTTATGGTTAGTGCAAATTTCTGATAGTTGTAGAGAAATATTTTGGGGAATATAATTGAATAGCAATGGTATTGATACACATCATCAATACTTCTATGTTTTCCCTCAGAAAGTAATAAGACAAATTATTTACATAATCTACAGAAGATCTACAGTACTAAAACTGGCAATCTAGATTGTACTGTGCTGTACTTGGCTATGAACCTTGTTACTCAATAACGGTCATTAAATGTCCACTCAATATAATTGGTATATCACAAGGAAATAAAGTTTAACTGTTATATACAAATATCCAAATCAAACACACTTGCATACTGAATGGTATGGAAGGGCTGGGCAAGAATTCATTGTCCAAGTATCATCAGTTAAGAAAAGGATATACAATACCAGACCATATTACAGATTCTTTAAATTTCAGTCTAAATGCAGAACTTTAGAACGATACTACTTGAAGTCCAAGTACTGTAGATAGATTAGGACTGTCTGGTGTTGGTACCATTTGCCATTACTTTTTCATGTTCAAATACTAGTGATGGAACAAAGCATTAGAAAACTTCCCATCAAGCAGCAATGCTGCTGTTCCCAAGATTTTTGTATGAATAATATGCAAAACAACCCCTTTCTTCTAGGCTTCCTTTATGTATTATAGTTAGAATTTTATTTTTAGATGCAGATAAATTTACTTTGTAATTTTATTTAGTAAATGCTCTAACTAACACTTGTCTTTATTCCCTTACTGATAGATCACTTTCAAGACTGACCAAGTTTCCAATCTATTGAAATCAGTACAAACTTTTATAGTAGGAACACAACCCAAGGAAGCTTTGGGCACCTTCCACACAAGTGGAAACTTTCTTCTTACCAGGGTTACCTGATATACCAGTCCCTGGCATACATTGGCCACAAGCATTGCAACCCTCCCACTAAATCGGTAACAGTTCCTACAAGCCAGTAAATACCCTCTCCTGTGGACAGGGTCTTATACCTGTCAGACAGCGGAGGACCTCAAATTTCCTGATTGGGTACCAGGTTATACCCTTTTATCACATACACCAAGTTGCCAAGAAGTTCCTTGGCTTCCTAACAATTTGACCCAATTTGTCCTTTGCTATCCCATGATGGCTCTGCTGGCAGATTCTCGGGCCAAAACTTTATTTGTTCAACTTAGCAAGGAACACCATTCCTCATTGAGAACTGTGGATCTACCATGGATTACACAGCTTGTAAGGCAGAATAACGTTACTTCAAATCAACAAACTATGCTATATTAAAGAGTACATGATCCTAAACACTACACACCAAGTGAGCAGCTACAACCATACGTAATATATAGCATGGACCAAATCCTGCCCCTCAGATTCGTCCAATACAAATTATGAAATTTCATCTTCAACCAAGAGCACCTGTCCCATTGAAAGGCTAGACCTAAAACAAACTCCTGAAAATAACTTTTTTCAGTCATAACTACTACTATTCAGTACTTCCCTCATATTACAGGCATGGTCAATAATAATAATCAACGTATGGTCAACTTAAATAATTTGCTGTATAATGTTTTCAAATTATACTTATGTTATAATATTAAGTAGTGTGTAGCTGCTTGTAGTAAATTAAAAGATGGTACTTGACCTATTAGAAAGTTTATTAGCCAAGGAACAGAAAGAGCTGTCAAACTCTTTCATATTACCCATTTAAGGATTATTTTTTTCACCAGTACAGTTTTCTTTTGCAATTCTCAAGATTACTTTACACAAAACCCAATAACACCTTATTGTATTAGCAAGGTTCAAGGATTTAAACATCACTATGATGCAGATATATATTTAAATGCACCAACACATAAAAAAGTAAAAAATAATACCGGTATCAATGGTCACATATAATGATCCTGATGAAAGACAAGAAATTTCAAGGCTAAATACATAAGGATTTGCAAGCATAATAAGAAAAATAGAAACTCATATTACTGGCCTCCACGCAGCCTGAGAACGAGATGAAGTGTAGACTCTTTCTGGATGTTGTAATCTGAAAGGGTTCTGCCATCTTCCAGCTGCTTTCCAGCAAAGATCAATCTCTGCTGGTCAGGAGGGATTCCTTCCTTGTCCTGAATCTTGGCCTTCACATTTTCTATCGTGTCAGAGGGCTCAACCTCCAAGGTGATGGTCTTTCCAGTGAGGGTTTTCACGAAGATCTGCATACCACCACGCAGCCTGAGAACGAGATGAAGTGTAGACTCCTTCTGGATGTTGTAGTCTGAGAGGGTTCTGCCATCTTCAAGCTGCTTTCCAGCAAAGATCAATCTCTGCTGGTCAGGAGGGATACCTTCCTTGTCCTGGATCTTGGCCTTCACATTTTCTATTGTGTCAGAGGGCTCAACCTCCAAGGTGATGGTCTTTCCAGTGAGGGTTTTCACGAAGATCTGCATACCACCACGCAGCCTGAGAACGAGATGAAGTGTAGACTCCTTCTGGATGTTGTAGTCTGAAAGGGTTCTGCCATCTTCCAGCTGCTTTCCAGCAAAGATCAATCTCTGCTGGTCAGGAGGGATACCTTCCTTGTCCTGGATCTTGGCCTTCACATTTTCTATCGTGTCAGAGGGCTCAACCTCCAAGGTGATGGTCTTTCCAGTGAGGGTTTTCACGAAGATCTGCATACCACCACGCAGCCTGAGAACGAGATGAAGTGTAGACTCCTTCTGGATGTTGTAGTCTGAGAGGGTTCTGCCATCTTCCAGCTGCTTTCCAGCAAAGATCAATCTCTGCTGGTCAGGAGGGATACCTTCCTTGTCCTGGATCTTGGCCTTCACATTTTCTATCGTGTCAGAAGGCTCAACCTCCAAGGTGATGGTCTTTCCAGTGAGGGTCTTCACGAAGATCTGCATACCACCACGCAGCCTGAGAACGAGATGAAGTGTAGACTCCTTCTGGATGTTGTAGTCTGAGAGGGTTCTGCCATCTTCCAGCTGCTTTCCAGCAAAGATCAATCTCTGCTGGTCAGGAGGGATACCTTCCTTGTCCTGAATCTTGGCCTTCACATTTTCTATCGTGTCAGAGGGCTCAACCTCTAAGGTGATGGTCTTTCCAGTGAGGGTCTTCACGAAGATCTGCATACCACCACGCAGCCTGAGAACGAGATGAAGTGTAGACTCCTTCTGGATGTTGTAGTCTGAGAGGGTTCTGCCATCTTCCAGCTGCTTTCCAGCAAAGATCAATCTCTGCTGGTCAGGAGGGATACCTTCCTTGTCCTGGATCTTGGCCTTCACATTTTCTATTGTGTCAGAGGGCTCAACCTCCAAGGTGATGGTCTTTCCAGTGAGGGTTTTCACGAAGATCTGCATACCACCACGCAGCCTGAGAACGAGATGAAGTGTAGACTCCTTCTGGATGTTGTAGTCTGAAAGGGTTCTGCCATCTTCCAGCTGCTTTCCAGCAAAGATCAATCTCTGCTGGTCAGGAGGGATACCTTCCTTGTCCTGGATCTTGGCCTTCACATTTTCTATTGTGTCAGAGGGCTCAACCTCCAAGGTGATGGTCTTTCCAGTGAGGGTCTTCACGAAGATCTGCATACCACCACGCAGCCTGAGAACGAGATGAAGTGTAGACTCCTTCTGGATGTTGTAGTCTGAGAGGGTTCTGCCATCTTCAAGCTGCTTTCCAGCAAAGATCAATCTCTGCTGGTCAGGAGGGATACCTTCCTTGTCCTGGATCTTGGCCTTCACATTTTCTATCGTGTCAGAGGGCTCAACCTCCAAGGTGATGGTCTTTCCAGTGAGGGTTTTCACGAAGATCTGCATACCACCACGCAGCCTGAGAACGAGATGAAGTGTAGACTCCTTCTGGATGTTGTAGTCTGAAAGGGTTCTGCCATCTTCCAGCTGCTTTCCAGCAAAGATCAATCTCTGCTGGTCAGGAGGGATACCTTCCTTGTCCTGGATCTTGGCCTTCACATTTTCTATCGTGTCAGAGGGCTCAACCTCCAAGGTGATGGTCTTTCCAGTGAGGGTTTTCACGAAGATCTGCATACCACCACGCAGCCTGAGAACGAGATGAAGTGTAGACTCCTTCTGGATGTTGTAGTCTGAGAGGGTTCTGCCATCTTCCAGCTGCTTTCCAGCAAAGATCAATCTCTGCTGGTCAGGAGGGATACCTTCCTTGTCCTGAATCTTGGCCTTCACATTTTCTATTGTGTCAGAAGGCTCAACCTCTAAGGTGATGGTCTTTCCCGTTAAGGTTTTCACGAAGATCTGCATGATACACCTGTGAAAAAGAAAACAATTATTAAAAACCTCCAGTTGTTCCCACAACATACATTACAGTCATACAACAGATAGCATAACATTAGCACCTCTAGCAGTACAGTATTTTGATATCAATGTGCATCTTGACAAGTAAAATGGTAAGCTTTTTTAGTGCAAGTACAGATCTAGAGAGAAATATCGAAAAATATTTGTACAGTATACAGAGTGTGGCCCTTGTTGAATCAAGGAAAATAAATGCTAGAGTTGATAGAAGGCCAATAGATGGAGTTGAAAATTTTTAGAACTGAGGGAGGACTGCTGACAGATTGACAGGGAATTGTGCAGTGAAGAGTTTTTACTTCTAGTAAGAGTTGTATATACATTTATGCAATGGCTCCTTCTCCAAATGGCTATGGAAGGAACTTTGTTGTGTAGGTGTTATGTGAAAAGAGACAAGATTTATGTGGGCGTTAAATGGAGTGATCGTGGGTTAGATGTAAGTGTATGGATAGTGCCTAAATTGATGGAGATTTTGATCAATGCATCTACATCCACCTCTTTTAAAGCAAATGGAGTCTTATATAAAAAATATTCATGAAACAATATTCTTATCTTAATTTTGAAGGTTCAATACATTGTACTAAAATTAAATATTCTTCTGCACCACACCCTATTTAGGATTATTTTTCATAATATAACAGACCTCCATACAGCGTGAGAATGAGATGAACAATGGTTCATAGTGTTATGATGTGTTGTTGAACATCCTAGCATATTTGCACAAAAGTACTAATCTCAGCTAATACTTACCAGCCTACTAAATAAGTCAGAAAAACTATCAACTGTTGTGGGAGACAGGACATTTCACATTTGGCCTACAGTATTACACTACGGTATAATATAATATTAGCAATGATGAAGATCGACATTGTTTTTACCAATGTTACACTTCAAATGTGTAGTCTTGAAAATTCCCTAATTACATTTTCTGGATGCACAATTTAACCCGACCATAGGATGCCACAGTCCAGGTTAGAACAGGATAGGTCTATTACTGGTCATCAATTCAAAATCAATTCCAAGTATGCTAATTTAATATTTTTCCCTTACCCATACTCCCAATATCACACACACTCCCCCAGTACACACTGTGGGGATGGAAAGGAAAGGACGTTTTCCCTTTTACGGAAAGTTGCCTACTGCACAGATTTTTTTTCTACCATTTAAGACACATTTAAAAAAATAGATTCGGCTGAAAAAATTATAGAAGTTCCTCCAACACAGGGTAGTCTACCACAAAAAGTCAATTAGTTTTATTTCGTACCAATAGTGTTGCGTTCTCTGGTTAATTGTAGGGCAACACTTTGCCATCTGGCTAGTTCCAGAATGGAATATATTTCACACCTACATAGTAATAACAAGCTTGATCTTCTGGTTAATGTTTGCATATACAATAATACAAACATTAGTCATGTGATATAGAAAATCCAGACTACTTTAATTTCATGGTTACATTTTTACTTGGATTCACCACACTCCGAGTGTCAAATTTAAGTATAAACACTTTACCTACAATGTTATTAATCCCCAAAAATGTTATCTTCATATTTGGACACTGCACAACCTTTTAGTTAACCAATATGTTTTTGTAGTGTATCCCAATTTTTAATTATTTCGACACGCATTCCATTAGAAAATAAATAATTTTGGAGATACTGTACCGGTATCTCATATCCTTCTATCCAACAATGTTGAGGGAGTGTTGGGAAACTGTGGTTATGGGTAGGGGAAATTACGGAAGTTCAAAATAATTAGATGTAATGTTGAAGGAGTGTTGGGAAAATGTGGTTATGGGTAGGGGAAATTACAGAAGTTCAAAATAATTACGTTAGATGTAAATATTCCTGTCATCCTGAGAGTTTGTCCCAGTAGATTGCCCTGGTTAGGTCCATCCTGATTAGTTTAGCCTAGGTCTGGCTAAATCTAGAATATAAAAATAATAACTCGCCCAGTAAGTGATAAGAATGACATCTTATTTGGCATTTTCTATACTGGAGCCAATCTTAATTTTCAACATTACTTTCTTGTCTCTTACAAGTCACAACCAAATATGCAAAACAAATACCCTATTTTCCTACCACCCCAAAACCCCCAATTATCAACACTCTCCCACAAGATTGATAGGTGGGAAGTTAGGGGGAATCTCCAAAGAATTTCCGACAGAGGTGAAAGTAAAAATCACTCAAAACACAATATGATACACATTAAAATCATATTGGTTACCATGGAGGGATTAAAGTAAAGTTTTACCCAACGGAAGTTGAGAACTATCTTTTTTTTTATAACAAAAATGTAACGTTAAGGTGGTAATACACTTATGGTTCATTGGAGCGCCTTGATTCCTTCAAAATATGCCAGGAAACAGGTCCAAATGAACAAAAATAATGATATCCTGTTGCTTGGAGGAATCAGCTGCTCCAGACTTACTAACACAGAACTGCAGTACTTACAGCCTTTAGGAGTACGAAATTTTAAGTTATGGAGATCCGTAGCTTATCCAAACAATTATTCTTTCAAGTTTTTACGATTTTAATGTATCAGGATCAATAAGGCTTCCATTTCACTAAAAAAAAATTCATGAGTTTCAATCCACGGTAGCAACGCCATAGCAGAACAAAGAAACACGTATCACTGCGCCATGTTACCCAATCATAAATTCATAACATTTTCATGATCATTCTACCATGGATATTCACTCACACCCACACGTTAAACAACATAAAATTTGCTTAGTGTGTCACCAAATAACTATATAATCTTACCACTTATATAGATTCCTGTAGTAGTAGTATGTAGAGAAGTACGATAACACAGCAGAGCACAGCGCCTCACTACCTTCCCGTGATATTGGTGTGTTAATAATGATCAGTGTTACCACGTCTCCGGGTATTTATAGGGGTGGTCACGTGACACACACTGAGCATGCGCAAAGGTATTGATGCCACTCGCCCATAGTTCATTATTATTATTATTATTTGTTTTGTGCTGGAATTTGTAATCGGTGGTTTTCAGCGTTATACCACCTGCTGTGATATTGATAAAGTAAAGTAAATATTTCATTAGTTTAGATAATCCAAAAGTCAAATGCAAAACAAAGACAGACTGAGAAAATCCCAGAAGATTCGAGGATGATAACGTATCTACGCCTCCATGGTCTAATATTTCGTCATGATGATTCCATAGAATATTTCTAGAGAACTCTGAAATAATTGTTATATTTTCATTTTGCTGTTAGATGTAATACGTATATGTTACTTGTAACATTCAATAAGGGACGGAAACTATTGTTTCGGGGAAAATTAAGGAGTAACAAAGAGCCCCTTCCCTTCCCACGTGGCCACTATTTAATAGCGCTGCTCAGAAGCGCTTCTGTTGGCAAATGATATTGTTGACGGCAAACAAAGGAGGCAAAGGCTTTCCCAGTTCAAACATAGCTCAGACTATAGAAACCCCACACGTTCGTTAGAAGTACCATCGACGTATGTGTGTAGAGCCACATACACACTTATTAAATACATTATAGCAGCGCCACCAAAGCGCGTTAGCAGCGCTGATAAGTGGCCACTTGTGAAGGGGTCCTACAAAATCATCACCTATGATGCAGTGCCGGTAAGTCCAAATGAATTGGGTGGGGTTGGTGTCATAAAGGGCATATATATATATATATATATATATATATATATATATATATATATATATATATATATCTTTTGAATTAGTACCCAGTCACATAGGGAGGGAAGTGAGGGTGTTATGGTACCAGCGAGGGTGTTTTACGACGTTTTATAGTTGGTGCCTGAAACTCGATTTGGAAGAGTAAAATCATAGGTTACGAGTCCAAATCACTAAGTTGATCTCATTTCCCAGCTGTGCCAGACAGCATGTATGAGCATAGTCTAATATATGCTGATTATTGCTCACATACATTATTATACTTCTTATAATGTGTCGTATATAAGTTTAATCTATGATGCCTACATTATTATTATTATTATTATTCAAGGATGACAATACAGAGCTGTAGTATGCTATGTTATCGAGTGAGTCAGTGCTGTGATGTTGAGTGAGTGATGTCACTACACTGCTGCAACCTTCACACACCCTGGCCTCCATTAATTAATAACACTCACACCATATGGACTCATGTATGTGCAACCAGTCCAGCTTCAAGTACACTGTGCTTAGAGACGAGACCGGGAGTGTTTATTATGTGAAAATAAGCTTTGTATGGTTATTGGTGTCATAGTTATTTAATGTTAGCTCTAAACATTACACACAGCCTTACTCTTGATTTCACAGACAAACAGACAAGGCGTTATTTGCTTTCCATAATATAATTTCCCAGGTTCGCCAATATCTGACGGGAGGCACATGAAAATTATTACGTAATGGGTTTAAAACAACACTAGGCTACATGCAATCAACATGAAATGTCACAACCACCATGTAAAACTACGAGTGGGGGTGTTCTACTGATATGATAACAGTTGAGGTCAGTATTAATTTGTGAAGGGTTAATAACAAAAAAAAAATTAAAATTATGAGGATAAGGAGAATATTATAGCAATCCGCACAACTATAAATTAAAAACATTTATATATTAACATTCTTAAGCAACTTCTCGCAGAGTGCAAGCAAAAGTTTTGGTTAGACACTGAAAATGGTCAACAATGAGCCCGAGGTTATTATATCTAACTTTTATCACACATCATCCGGCTACTCCATCATTGCGTCAACCCAGACCACCGGATGGACATCTGCTGATCACATCAACACAACCTTAGCCTCACTACATCACCTTACCATAACACCCCACACTACATTATTAAACCCGATATATTTGATATATATTCTTTCTTCGCTGCGTAATCCCGAAGGCATAACCTCGGGAGAACAGCAACAACAATACCAGTATAGGTTACTTCAGTTGGTACAATCATTTTGACAAAACCTTGATAATTGTGGGTGGAGCCAATCTTGTTTATACTTCTTCTCATCCCTCCTAGTACACCTTCTGACTTAATAAATCAGTATTTCCCACCGTCGGCGGAAAGAAATAATTATGTCGACCCACACTATTTCCCTCTTAAGTTGGGTTGTTTTCATGCCATAACAACATCCGGTGTGTACCCACCCTTTCCCAAACGGTTGTCACACTGACGTTGGCCCCGGAAGGTAACGCTTGTTTTTAATTCGATCTACATCTGCATGGGTACATCTGAACAGTGTCACAGTGATGGAATGTAGGATATACAGTACAGACACGGGACAGGATATAAAAATAGACATTGGTCTACTATATTATGTGTTTTAGTTCCACCACGAGTTTCAGACTTTCAGTGACGCTAAGCCCATGGTGAAGGCCTTTGTAAATATATATATATATATATCACTCATAATGCTTCTTATGCTATTCCTTTTGTCATTGATGGGCCTTTAACTGACACTTATACTATAATGCCGTCGCCATGTATGTGTGTATTTGTGTCGCTATATAGTACGGATGATGACGGTGGTTAACAGACAAGTATAACAGACGAGTATGGGTGAGAAGACAAACAGGAAGTAAAGTGGATTCAGGTAGCAGTAGCTGAAAAACAGGAAGGGTTGATCAGCAGACAAATAATGCCACATTATTTACCACCACAACACACGTAAATAATTAAGGTGGTGTGAGAGCCGTGTTCTGATTGTTTCTTAGGGCCATATTTATGCAAGGATATGATCCCTAGTGTTGACGATGGTACAGTACCGGTACAATGGCCCTGTATTGTGTCTAGTAGGGAGTCATCATACCGTTACCAAGCCATCGTCAACACCGTGGATATTCTTGCATATGGCCTTGAATTCCATCTACCGCATGCTCCAAGAATAATTATATCAACCTATATGCTCACTATTGCCAATCCTGTGATATGGTAAGGATAGGCCTATTATTACTCCAAGCCAGAAACAAAGGTAGTAAAAGTTAATATTTCAAGGACTACATGTAGATGAGGTGGGTTCCCATAATTACTATAGTTGTTACGGTAATTACTAGGCCCGGGGTTTTGTTATGCCCTTTGAGTTATGACCAATTATTTTAGTTGTTATTTTGATTGGACGTAAGAAGTAGATAAATGACAAGCTTTATTTCAGCGAGTAATAAAACCATTCATAAGATTAGTTCTCAATGAAGTTCCGCTTTGTTCTCTTAACATAGCTTGGCTTGGCACCAGAGAGTTGTGACGTCACATGCACCAGAACAAAGAGGTATGCATTTGTGGTGGGAAGGAGCTTGATCAAGACCAACATGGAATAAAGAATGAAGGAAGGGAAATACATAGTCCTTTTAGGAAAAATACTGACAAGACAGATAAAACAATGTTGAAATAATGTTGTGGATATAGTGATATTAGGCTTCAATATATAACAGCGAACTGTACGCCTTCCATAATAACCGTTCCCCCGATTAAAGCCTAAGATGACAGGTAGCCTACTGCTTCATTGATATGTTTATGCCACACCTTGAGTACTGTCCTTGGCAGGGATCGATGTTTGCAACGCATGGACACACAAGCTGAACATTCTAGGTTTTCCTCCTTAAGGGGATTTATCTGGTGTTGAAATGTAATGGCTTCTCGTTCTTCCAGATCGTGCCAGGAAAAAGAATATTTTGTACTTTTGTAATGGATCTATTTAGTAGCATAGATAGGAGTCAGTGGCCCTCCAATAGGCACCACAACAGATGATCCTTTTAATGCATTTACTAATAAGGAGCTAGACTGGAGGTTTTCTGACTATAATAAATATTAAAGGCTTATTGCCGCTGCATAGGACATACGGATAAAAAAATTAATTATGGATGTAGCGTGGGTATTGTTCACCTGTGTACATAATTTCAGGAAAAGAATTCGTTCGTGACGTCAGTACAATCGCCGGCATAACACACTTCCTAGATCAGCCACGTAGCTCCCAGGCCCACCACCACTGCCAGGCTGCTACCTTATAAAAACAACCAGGAGTGACTCGGTTCGTGTTTCCTGTTTTGAGCCATTCTTTACTTATAGCTATAGATTACAGGTAGCTATGTAAAAGTTCAGTTTTCTTACCAATAACAACATATCATAGTATATTAAATGATGTAGGAAAGATGTGCAAGTTATTATAGGAGTGGCAGTGAGGGTATTAGGCTCATCTTATGGTATGGCTTGTAGGTTACAGTGTGCTACACTCTCCCGACCTAAGTTTTCCTGCGAGAGTTTGAACTCGCATTGTAAATGTTATGAATAAATAGTTGTGGTTGTACCTGACAACATAATCCCAGCGATGGAGTAGCTGAGGTGGTCAAATATATGGGAGGGGTTATTTAGAAAAGTGGAAGCTACAGATTCCTCCAACCTTCGGGAGGAAACAAACACCAGGGATGGAGGAGTCAATACGAGGCAGCAGCAGGCAGTGAGGCACAGAGGCAGTAGTCACCTTGGCGACCAACTGAGAGCTGGACAGTTGCCAGTATCTGAATTAACCTAAACGCACACAACTCTCGCCCGTGTTGCTCCCAACCATACGACCATATTTCATATAACATTTTTACAGTCTTCTATTCCGCAGGTGTAAGGAGGTTATTTTTGGCATCAGACTAATCTAGCTGGAGTTATTTACATTGGCAGTAAAAAGCAACCTACTTATTACTTTGCCCCGAATAAAGAGAGACGGAGATTGCAGAAGGCATTCGTGTAGTAAATTTTGGGTAGTTTTCATAATATTCCTCACACAGGTTTTGCCAGGATGTCTGGCAGCAGGTAGGCTATAGCTATAATTATATCGAATATAACGTCATGATGGGGATGTGCCACATTAAACACTACTGAAGGCATACACTGCCGTATTACTGTTATTGTTATAATATTGCAATTATACAGTATTTGATATTATCCCGGTATTCTGTTATAATGGAGATCGAGGTCACCACGACCACGTCTCCAATAACTACCAGCTCAATATATGATTAGTATGCCGGTGTTCATCTTCGGTGTGACAAAAATAAATCTTATGTGCCTTGATCGTCATACACAGCCCTAACAACTGTTGATATTGCACCTGGGTTAGTTTCCTTACTATCGTATACCGGTATTGTTAGAATATGACTGGTCACGGGAAACACCGAGCAGCACGAGACACTGCTTGGCCTACAGCAATAGCCTATGTTGTATTATGTAATCTGCACACTAACCGCTGTAAGATATCAAACATCAGCTTTGCTAAACACAGCGATTCAGACTGTACGACGTAGTAAAGACATAATTGTTCTACGAATGATAAAGAGATAAACATTAATGACCTCAAGGCTCTTAGTGAACCATATTGCCGTTTTTATTACAAGGATGGAATATTGTAACTGACCCGACGAGAAATTACACTTTGTGATTATGGCAGTGTAAATTAAAATCTAAAATTCTGATGACCTTGGTACAGGTACTGTACAGTACATACAGAGAAAAAATTATGTAGCTAGGTTGTTATCAAAGTCCACATGAAGGTGTAAAGGGCAAAGATAACCTGATAATACCATGAACTAAACAAGGCCAGTTACAGTTAGTCGATATAAATGATTGTACAGGTACAGTACGTAGGGGTCCATATGATGCAAGGAGGTGTGTGATAATGTGGTGTCAGCTTAATATTTATGAAAAACAGTATGACTTACTCTTGCTTTGTTGTTAAACTTTGCAGTCTAGAATCCAGAAGGGATAAAAGAGTTGCGCACCAATACAACAGCTCCTAATTAAGAAGCACGAATTTTCATTCCATCGTTGTTTCGAATCCGAGTATTTTTCGAAGCGACTGCACCGGGATTCTGAACCTTACTGCATAGCGTACACCTACATGACACTTCTCAAATATTATGGGAGGTTTAACATTGACGGGGTCATTGGATACACGAGGCTTCTTATTGATATGCTTGGAACATTGTTATTTGCAGCAGGATCTCTTACTGTGAAATTGAAGGAGTAATGAATCCTCCAAACTATGCCAAGAAACAGATTGCCTCAGTATACGAGTATGTGTATGAATTATAGCATACTAAGGATTTCAAAGACATTGCAAGCTCGTTTTTTCAGAATAACTCTGTAACGAACACTCGTATCAGTACGAGCGTTCGCTAGAGTTTAGTACACACAGTGTCCTAATTTATATGAGTATCATGAATCACTAATTGTAAATTATAAAGACACTTGTGCCTATACTGGATTTGCCAGACATGGAAACGAATACAAATAGTGACGTGTTGTCTGTGACGTATGAAAAGCTCCACCTACACTCTCCCTCCTCTTCCACTTCCACCCACCTCTTCTCTCCGTCTCCTTAATTTTCTCACCTGCCTTCCCACGTCTCTCTCTGCAGCTATTAATGTTAAAGATGATTAACAAAGTCCAGTTATTATATATAATATTTTCTATATCTCAACCATATCCACATTTTTAAGCAGTATGGAAACCTATTGACATTTATTGGCGCTGTATGCATGGTATTGATACTTTCTCGACAAAAATGTACGCACGGAATTCGAGGAGAGGAATACTGACATTCGAAATGCACAAGATTTTACAAACCACTAGACGCCAATTAATTATACACCTTAGTTGTTTATTAGCATGGGAAACCCTTATAAGAAATAGAGAATACAATGTTCAATAATCATGATAATCTGAACAGAAAACATAATGCAACATGGGATAGGTTTTCCATTGATAATTATTGAATGAATCCTTCTGAAATTTTTCGAAACAAAAAATGGAACAGCAGAAGCATCTTGGATTATGGATTCATTTGTGGAGGTAGACATGGTTTGGCCATCATTGGGATTAGTTGTGTGTGGGAGTTTCTGGTTGCCCTCCAGCCATGTCTCCTCCCATCCAAATTAACATTATCTCCCAGATCAATGATCGCTACACGGTCGAGGAAATCTTCCGAGTGAGGACGGGACTAATACCAACTGATGTACAGCAGGTGGAAGATGGCTGGGCGATTTTCCTGGCGACCGACGCGGAAGTTGACCTGGTTATGTGTCCTGACGTGAGGGCAGCCCTGGCTGAGGAAGACCTGGAGGTGGTCAAACTGAATCAGTATCAAACGGAGAGTACAATTGTGGCTTCTCGTATACCTGCACCTTTCTTGACCCGAACCACTCAAGAACTGGCCGATATAATAGGTGCAAAGAATAATGTGCATGTGGAAAAAGTAACCTTCATTAGGAGTGGTGTTGTTGAAATAGAACTGGACACACCAGAGGACGCGAGTCTCTTGTTACGCACTCCAGGTGGGATTGTCCTTGGACCAACCTCGACGCTCACCTACATGCAAAGAAAAAATCACCCTAAAGTAATTCAGTGTAATAAATGCTTAATTCTCTTTCAACCGTGACACTTCCGAATGTACAGTCGGCGGCAAAAGTCCTGTCGCCTCACTTGCTTCACCGAGACACGCGATGTTCATAGACTCGAGATTATTAGGTGTAGAAAACGTGCGTATTTCTCGAGTCCATGAACAAAGCGTGTCTCGGTGAAGTAGATGAGGCGACAGGACTTCTGCCGCCGACTGTACATCTCCTACTCATTACTGTTACCACTGTGCAGCCGAGGGTCACGTGGGCAACGAGTGTGCAACTAATTACCTTCTCTGTGTTAACTGTAAAGGTGATCACGTCGCTTTTGCCTTAAAGTGCCCGATTAGGAAACTGAAAGAGGAAGAGATTCGCCTGCGGGAGGAGAGTTTGCTAGTTGGTGCCAGCAACGGTGCGGGTACTCACCATGATAACTGTACAGGTGTTGTCCCCCCGGAAAATCTAAGTGCTGGGGGCGGTTACTACGAAGGTGCAGCAAGTACTCGCAGTGGCCAACACCGGCGCCGCAGGAATGCTAGTGGTGGCCATTATGGGGGTGCTGGTGCTAGTGGTGGCCATTATGGGGGTGTTGGTGCTAGTGGTGGCCATTATGGGGGTGTTGGTGCTAGTGGTGGCCATTATGGGGGTGTTGGTGCTAATGGTGGCCATTATGGGGGTGTTGGTGCTAGTGGTGGCCATTATGGGGGTGCTGGTGCTACTGGTCGTCATTATAGGGGTGCTAGTGGCGCCCATTATAGAAGAGGTGGTGCTACTGGTGGCCAGTATGGGAGTGGAGGTGCTACTGGTGGCCAGTATGGGAGTGGAGGTGCTACTGGTGACCATGATGGTAGTGGTGGTGATAATAATAGTGACCAAGAGCATGACAGAGAAAGGCTTGCAGAAGAGGAGGTCAGTTTCATAATGGGACGCTTGGACATACTTCTACAGCTCAACTGTGAAAGCTTAGAAGCTCTCGACACCCGGGCAGACTCCTGGGCTGAAAACCCTTTAACATTAACATATAGGGGACAAATTTCAGGCCTCCAGGCCTCCAACTTCACGAGGTCACCCAGCCGATCCTGCAGGAGAACGATCAATGACCCCATGCCAGTGACCTTGCAGCGAACATCTGATCCGAACAGACCTCCCAGTAGGCTGGAGAACCCTGTGCCGACCCCATTAATTCGACCACAAGCTGTGAATCCAAGACGACGACGCATGAGTGGGACGGCAGAAAGGGACCCACTGGAGGGACGCAGTCGAAGACGATCGGGAACTTTAGCAGTGGATCAAACTGTAGAGAAACGCAATGAAGGTCAGTCAGGATCATCGCCTGTACCATCTTCCAGTCGAACGCTCTGTCTTCCACGAATGAGAACTGACAACCCACCAGCCCCACCGGACTCTGAGCCAACCGTACTTCCCTCGTCAACAGTGCAACCCCAGCTTAGATGTGATAAAGACTTCGTAACCTGGCGTGAAAATAGTTCTAGTGGGTCTGAGAGTAAGAGTGATAGCTTAAGTGAAAGTCTGAGCAACGAGGAAGGTTAAGTTGACGGCGGGAGGAAGGAATAAAAAGTGATGACGATGCAGTCAACCTCGATATGCCTTCATTCAAGCCTCTGAGCTGATGGATAATAATATTTTTATACTTTTATACATTTTACCTGCAACTCCTGTACCTGTAATTCTTATGCATGCGTTATTCATCTTAGTATCTTAACGAATTTTACAATTTTTTTAATCTATTTATATCTGTGACCAGAGTATGTAGTGCCGTTTACATTTTTTTACTTATTAAACACATTAATGGAGTACTAAAGTGTGCTTTTTCCTCTATCACAGAAGTTGTCTGATCTGTTGACAACTCCTCATTTACCGTACTAGATTAGTGCAGTAGTATAGTTTTCCGCCCTGTGCCTAATAGGCTCTCATGAGAGTTCAAGGTTTGTCATTCAATGAGAGGGAAGTATTATGACATTCTATTACTGTAGGTATGAGCTACATGACCCATATGGTCAAATTCGAGTGGAATTAAATTGCACTTATTGAAATTACGAAGGTAATAATTATCCTATTAATGAACGAGAGATCTCAGTCTAGTTCGGAGTAAAAAAGTAAAGTCACTTGGCCGATACTGGCGATACACGAAGGCAGAATCAACAAAAGGTATTGTGTTCAGATGGGCAACTCTGTAACTTTCAAACCACCACCCACGCCAGTTCATGATCAGGAGTGTGCAGGTCTAATCATGACTAGGAGAATTTTGTTCTTTGAATTCATTGCTTGGAAAGACTAATATGATCTGAATTTAGACAAAGGAGAAAGATATGCATACAATCATGGGCCATAATTCCCAGTTGCACCCATGAAGTAAACCTTAATTGGAAGCTTTTTGTAAGATGATCTGCTGTAAAAGAATTTAAGAGGAAAGTACTTTGTCATGTTTACGAAGGTGCACGGTTCACTTTGTCTATTTCCTACATCGTTAACATTTTCTTGCAACTGCTTCTCTTACTACATAGCAATTGAGCAGAGTATATTAATTTAAAAGAAGTTGTTTTATCAACACAACTACGCGAGGTAAATATATTTGATAAGAACTAGCGGTTTATATAATATTCTCTATCACTACCCTCCTTTTTCTGCCCCAACGACAACATTTCCTTTGTTCATGGCGAGTTAGGGAATGTAGCATCGCCCTCTGCTCTGGTACCCTCCCCGCGTTCCCTCTTATTGCAGTGCGTTGGTGCCACATCTATTCCTACCCTTATTCTTGTTATGGAAATTCTAACCAATATACACCAGCAATCATGGACAGTAAATGATATAAATATAAAAGTTCTTATGAGAAGCTACAAGAGGTCATGAAACATTAATGCAAGGTCATTTTAGTATCTACCTTATATGCAAAACAGTTACAATATATCGGTGTTCTGAAACGTGTGGGAGAACATGATTTGGCGCATGAATTATAGGCAATTTTGGTGATAGAATAAACACGTTGCACAACATGAGGGCTGTGTACACGTATGGTGCGGGAGTGGCGGGGAATCAGCTGTAAGCCACGTGATAGTGATACTACCTCCCCTCTCTCTCTCTTTCTCTCCTGCTGAGTCCGAACTTTACTAAACAAATGTTAGATATGCATATTAAACGAACCTTTAGGCAGAAATACAGCATTAGCCATAGTAAAAGAATTAAGCGCTAGTTGAAACTAAATATTTGTTGGAGTCGCAATTAATGCCTATTAACGTAATCAGTTGTGCTCTTCAGTGTAGGCCTAATACGTTAGCGTAGGATATATTACCATAGTTGGTTGAAATGAAAACTACAGATTTAGAGGTTAACTATAAACTATATAGTTCTATAGTTCAAAATTTTTGTCATCTTTAGAGGCAAAGTGCCAGTATCAGCAGCAGTTCAAAATGTAACTAACACCACTGTAAAAATATTCTCCATGAGTATACTGCAATTGCATTTTAGTACGGTTTTCCTATTTTTTATACTTAATACACACAAGGACAAAACGTGGACAGTTACTAATGTTACAGATAACCTTGAACATTTAACCGAACTATACTATATCGGCCTAACAACCAGCTTGGCAGTGTATGTAGTGCATAGTGTAAGTACAGTTGGCCAAAGGAATTCATACTGAGGCTCATCATGAACGAGGTCATTATTGTGAAAGTATTGCAGTGAATAATGTACCAAGTGACACGGTGATTGTAAAACAACAAACTTAAGATGTTGTGTTGTAGTTACATATAGACGTTTTCTCTATGTTGTGAATCCTCTAGAGTGTGTGTACGAATTCCTGAGGCCAACTGTATATAATGATATTGGGTCAGATTCCTGTTCTTGTAGTTAACGAATGAATACAAAATGCAGGAAACCGAGAAAACAGCCAGTCAGTGTGGAAGCCGCGTGACCGAAGTGCTGACGTCATAGATTCGAGCCAAGGGTTTTCCCATTCATGACGTCACGGCCACGACACTGATCAGTTGGCTGAGGTGGGGTGATGACCATAACAGCATAATAATGATAGGCTGCTGGATAATAAACTAGTAAGGACTAACACAGGGCAAAACAAGTAAGTGACTAATTGTTTTGGAGTTGTGATGCAAATATTTTTTTTTAATTAGGATGCACAAAATATGTAGACTTTCATTATCCGTTTGACCTTCATTCAGTCTTTCGGTCGTTTTTTGTACTATAGTGGAGAGAGATATATACCTGTATATCATATGTTCATTTTTAACAAAACAAATACATAATGTTCAATTGGATAAACTCGTGGATAGTGATAAAACTGGACTGGCCCTACGTGGCTGTTGGTGGTGATGGATATTATCACATAATTATGCAACACCACACTACTGATAATGTATAGCCTATATATCCACAGAGAACTTGGACAACACTCGCGTAATGTTGTATATATTTTTATATTAGTATTAATATTTGATCTGGAACGTAACTCTCTATAAAGAGCAATATTGATTTGTTAATGCAGTGGTTTGAGAACCTGTGAGATAATGGCCATATTAAAGAATATCCGTGGTGTATACGATGGCGTGGTACTGTACGACGGCTCTATTGTTTTTCTATTGAGACATCGTACCCGTACCACGCCATCGTACACACCATGGATGTTCTTATATCAGGCAACAGTGTACTGTACGTGACAGTACGTCAGCTTATAAAACGGGATCCAACCACACGTATACGTATGTTGCCAACGCGGAAATACCCCCAAAATGCCAGGAATGATGAGGAATCGCCAGATGGGAAACTTTTGAACTGAAATAACCCATGAGAGCAGAGAAAAATCGAGGAGGGCAGGCAAGCTTTCCTTTTGGCTACCTACCTACCTCGTAGTGGACATTGTTTATAGAGATGTAGGGTTTTGACTCCCCGTCGGTCCCGAGTCACTCCCTTTAATACAACTTTTCAAATTATTCTCCTTTCCTTCATTGTAATTTGTGCTTGCTCTCCCTTCTCTTTTTCTCTACCCTTCCTGCTGTTGCTGTCATTGTTATAGTCTACCTCCAACTTTATTTAGAGAATTCAGCCCAGTAGCTAGGCTGTGTTTTTATAAGTAAATCATTCATTTTCATTACTTATAACCACCCACTTACGGTTACTACGGTACACAATTACCAATTCAGCCTTAGTCGCATAAAGTAAATTAATATTTCTAACGGGATTTAATTAACTGTATTTCATGGTTTTGTTTAGTTACACAAGATCGATTTTTTGGTCGTACCTTTTTGTTTGCTTAATCCACAACCACGACTTATCTTTCGACAACAATATATTTCCATCGTACAGGAGCGTGTAAATCGACAAGAAACATGTGTGAGCGAGTAAATTTCACCCACCGTGATTTGATAAATGAGGCACGCAGGGTGACGTAAGCTGTTGCTACCTAGGCTGTGCTGTAGCCATATTCTTGCTCTACTGCCACTGACACTTGATACTTCAACAGGACAAGTTCTGATAATCTCTTTAATTCTCAACATTTATATCTGCACCTATAAAAATAGCTTGTTATAATTATTCGCCTTACTAGATAGTTATTGAATACCAGCTGGTAACTAAAAAAAAAAAAGTTTCCTAAATTAATATAGATACTATATAATACGTACAAGAATTACAATGGAGTGTTGAGAAGAAAGAAAACATTCAGAAGAGAAAATTAGGTTTAGTTAATGGAGCAAGATCCGGGAAACGTTGACTTGGCTTCAGGTACAAAATGTATTCCTTGGAGACTCTATATGAGGCTAAAGGAAAAAAATTGCTACTTTCTGAGTAGGTATTGTTAAACAAAATCTCTAAATATTT
Organism: Petrolisthes cinctipes; assembly: GCA_033782935.1. NCBI lineage: Eukaryota > Metazoa > Arthropoda > Malacostraca > Decapoda > Porcellanidae > Petrolisthes > Petrolisthes cinctipes. Next base: position 70,324 of record JAWQEG010001758.1, on the reverse strand, counting down.
GAATACGTAACTGGATAAAAGTAACAAACTTATGAAAAGGTTTTAATAAAAGCGCACTTGTAGGCTATAGCCTACAATACTCAGACAATATATACTAATTAAATAAGATTTGTACTTACTCTAATTATGCCATTCAATGAAAGTGTAGGTCAACACCGTGCTTATTAGGTCTATGCATGAATGCTTGCCACTTATAGGCTATTTACCAAGTGAAGCCTTCTGAATAAGGTCACTTTAATAATATAGCTCTGAATTATCTTAAGAGTTAATCGAGGTAATAAACGAGATAATTGAACAAGGCAAGACTCACAAACTACGCAGTTTAGCCGAGGACGTGGTGCCATATTGATCTGTGGCGGGCTAACCCGAAGAAAGGTGTGGCATGATGCGCATGAGGATTGAGGAGGGCCACTGCACCGCAGTGCCGTTCAATATCTCCACATTCATTTTCCTGGTCGGCGTCAATAATTGGCTACATATGGAGAAATACTTATCCTGGCTCCAGCATAGTATAATAACACAGTTACTTTACCATGGGCTCCTACGAGTAACGTGTGTGTGTTCATATAAATTTTTTAAACTATCATCAAACTTACACAATGGGATTTTTTGTATTAGAGTCAGGGCATTATACAAAATTGGAGGGAAAATGGTATACATGTTATGTGCAGTACTTCATCGTTTCAAAGTATGTCGCACCTACTAGTATCCGAGGTTAAAAGATCGATGCAATCCAAGGACATGTTAAAGGTGTGATGCCTTCCCGCCCTCGGAGAGTGGAAGCGTCGGGGTGACCTAAATAATTAATTCAATAAACTAGCACCAAGCCTGAGAGAGTTATGGTACACTAAGACGGACAAAGAAACATAGGGATTCACTTGGAAAGAAGCTAATAAGTGGATAGAAGGTCGAGAGTAGACTTTAGTAACTACACGAGAAAACGAAAAATTTGGGTCAAAAGTAAAATAAGGTCAGATAGGATAAGGGTGACCCACTGTTAATGGAATATCCATACTGCCCATCATTAGAACTTACGCGCCTACTTACATAATTATTTTTCAATTCATTAACATCAACTGGACGAGACCTTGCCGTTGTGACGAATAAATAATAGTTAGGCAAAAATACATTATAGCCTTTATTCTGAGTCACACTGCAAGACTCGCGGGGACAACTGTAGGCCTACTCTGTTCCTGTGACACCTTTCGGAGGCAGATGGAATTTATAATTATTGCCCAAATGTGTATGATGGTTAAGAATTTCTCAGTATAACCGGTAAATATTGAATGAATTACCGTTATTGCGTACGTTTTTTCTACCTTCATTACCCACTTATTTAGACCATTCTAAGACTATTTTCTTCTATGGCATTTGGAGGTAAATTATATCACGTTCTTTTGCGCAATTATGCAATAGCGATAACTTCATAAAGGTATTGTGCATAATGTAAAGTATAAGTTTGCAAATTCTCATTAAAATACATGACGAGGTGTGATCCCTGAGATTATTACTCACTTATATTTATCTATTTTTAAGATAATTTATTTGTAAGATTTAAAACATTTTTTATCTTTATGCCGACTTTGTGTACTGTACAGTACAGTACTTCGTGTGTTACATACCCATTATTAATTCAAACAATTATTTCATGCCCTGTGAACATGGTGTACTGTAATATCATAAAGGTGTCTGTCTAACAATGAAACTTGTGCTTAGTAATATCTATATTGTATAGTACAGTACTATAAGGACAGAATCTAGAGATTTACCCCAGTATTTACTGGGTGGGCCTAACTGAGCACCACAGCTACATCCTGATCAAGTGGGGCTGACATGGTAACTGAGAGGACAGAATAATCGGCATCATAAGCCCACTGGCTGGGATCAAGATTCTCTCCATTAACAGTAACCAAGGCTGGATCAGCTGGGTAGCCATAAAACCTCACTGTTTCCAGGTTTAGGCCAGTCATTGGGGCAGGATTGTTGCTCACCACCAGGTTTAGTGAGTTCTGTAACACAACATAATGGGTAAATATAAATTCCCACCATAAATCTACCAAAGTAAAGTATATTTCATTGTGTATTATATTATTGTTCTACTTCATAATAAATGCCAATACACACATATCTTAAGAATATAAATGTCTACCGTATTTGGCTTCATCCATGAATTTTATCGACATCAAAGTTAAATCTAAAGGGTCTCGTTATATTTAAGTGGTGTAGAAGATGTGAAGACAAATTACCAATAACTTGGTACCACCATTCTATAATCATATAATTATGACTGAGTTCTTTCTTGAAATTTTGCTCTCTTTCTTACTTCTGCCAATCATAACTTCTCACACATTCTCAGTGCAGCCTCACACACCAATCACTTGTATGAGAATGGCGCAGAGTCTCAGCTCCCCTCCTTGTATCTAGTATAGTAGACCAGTGCACCAAGGTCAAGTCATATCATTCTTTACATTACTTATATTCTACCTAATAAGCTCCACTGCCCTGTAGTCCCAAGAAGCTTTATTACACCCATCTTTATGATTATAACTTACAGCAGCAAATGACATTGTAGCGAAGTAAGTTTCCGACATGGCATGTTCTTCTTCACCATCATCCCAGAACAACTCTCCACTTGCTGAGCCACTCTCATCCAGGGCTACTGTCAGGCCAAAGGGGTTCTGTCGACTGAAAGTACCATATGGGGAGTTAGCAGTGAAATGGGAGGGAGGAAAGTGAGAGTTAAAAAGAAGAACCTAGTTATTGTTGATGTTCTCCTGGGGCAGAATGGCCTCTTGCCCCACAAACCCCCAGTACGCTCTGGTCGCAGTGAAAAAACAAATTAAAATAAAGGAGAGGCTGGCCCTATTTGCCCGGGCTACCGAAGCAAATCCCAGGAAGATGGGACCAGAGCTTACTGGACCAGGGAGTCTGGGGGCCTTCGACTGCTAGGAAGATTGGGGGGAAGGTCTTTGATCCCACAGCAAGTGTTGTGGGCCCAAGTCCACGTTACCACAAGAGCTACAACTGGGGCTGCACCTTCCATGAGACCAGTCCGCAAGGGACCATAAAGAGGGAGGGAGTTTAGACTGCTGCATGCAAAGGGATAATGCACCCTCATGTGCTGGCGGTCCACACAGCAGTGGATTTCTAATCCATGTGGGTAGATCTCGTCAAATCCACTAGAAAGTGACCAAATCCTACAACAATCTTTATTCTAGCCCTGTGGAGCTAATATTCACAGAGAATAAAGTCGGCTCCACTGGGCATAGGAGAAGAACCTAGTACAGTATAACTGCTTGACATTCTTTTGCATAATAATTATAGAATATACATTTATACATAATTAGCACTAAACATAGTAAATCCTTCAATTGATAATGCACTAACCTTTCTACAGTGGTGAGAGAAGGTTCCTGGTAGGGAAGAATGGCACCCCCTCGCACATATATAAGGATCGCTTCCATTGGTGCATTGGCAAGGACTGTGGAGGGTCCAGTGGCAGCGAGGAATCCGGGCACACTGTGATACCAGAGTCCCTGCATCACATGACAAATGACAGAGAGAACAGAATTGAAATACAGCAAGGAATGATTGGAATAATACACATGAGAGTACAATGTAGAGTTAGGGAAATAACTTAACCTGAACGCTAATACCCTCGCCCCTCTCTTTTTCATCTCTTTAACATTAATTGTTGTAATTTTATTTCACTTTATGTTATCCACATCATGCTCATTTACAAAAGAAATTTCTTACTATGGACAGTATACTTTGTCAACTCTTCTTAACTGTTACCATAAATAGGAGCTTCAGAGCTGCCACATTACAAGCTGAGGTAGATTTTGGAGTAACAATGTACAATGTTGTATGCTGCCTTCATGGACTTGGAGAAGGCATACAATAGGGTTGATAGGAGAGCTATGACAGAGGTGTTGAGAATTTATGGTGTTGGGGGGGGGGGGTCTTTGCTGAAGGGCATTGAGACCTTCTATGCAGGTGCAAAAGCATGTGTAAGGGTAGAGGGTGATCTAAGTGAGAGTTTTAATATTAGTGTAGGGCTGAGACAGGGGTGTGTTATGTCACCATGGCATATATATGGATGATTGTATGAGAGAGATGAAAGCCAAAGTGAATGGTCTGGGGGTGAAGTTGAGGCTGAATGAAGCAAATTGGTCCTTGTTGGCAAGTTTATTTGCGGATGACACTGTGTTGATGGCTGAGAGTGAAAGTGAGTTACAGAGAGTGGTGGACGAATTTCAGTCTGTGTAAATGAAGGAAACTGAAGGTGAATGTTGGTAAAAGTAAAGTGGTGGTATTTGCGGATGACAATGTGTTGATGGCTGAGAGTGGTGGACGAATTTCAGTCTGTGTGTAAATGAAGGAAACTAAAGGTGAATGTTGGTAAAAGTAAAGTGATGGTATTTGAGAGAGCAGAAACTGAAGTGATTGACTTTGCTACACCTTACAGAGTGGGAGTACCTACTGGATATGAGAGGTGTGGTATGAGTGAGAAAGCAATTGGTATTGAATGTGGAGTGGTTGAGAGAGTGAAGCGTGATACATTGAGATGGTTTGGACATGTAGAGAGAATGCAAGGTGAGGAGTTTGTAAAGAAGGTGTAAGGAAGTGAAGTTGTGGGACCTGGTGTGAGAGGCAGACCTCCGGTTAGATGGCAGAACAGAGTGGAAGAGTATGTAAAGGAGAGAAACATGAGGGGTAGAGGAGGGCTTGACCAAGTAAGGAGGGAGTGTTGGAACAGGGAGAACTGGAGGCACTTCTGCTGTGGCCACCCCCTTGGGGGGAGTTCCCGGAGGGAACAAGGCGTCAGAGCTATAGATAGATAGAAACTGAAGTATTGATTTTGCTATACCATACAGAGTAGGAGTACCTACTGGGACGAAGTGTGAGATAACTCTGAGGGGTGAGAGGATGGAGGAAGTGGAGAAGTTTAAGTACCTGGGTACAGTAATGTGTAAACATGGGAGTTTGGAAGGAGAAATTAGGGAGAGAGCAGTGAAGGGTAGACAGGTCATAGGATCACTGGGGAGGATTATGAAGGGTAGAAGTGTGAGTATGGAAGTGAAAAGAAGACTACGAAATAGTATAATCCTGCCAACACTGACATATGCGTTGGAGACATGGACATGGAGTAGGGCTCATCAGTCTAGAATAGATGCAGTGGAAATGAGTTACTTGAGAGGAGCATGTGGACTTACAAGGTGGGATGGAGAAAGTAATGAGAGTGTGTATGAGAGATGTGGTATGAGTGAGAAGGCAATTAGTATTGAATGTGGAGTGGTTGAGAGAGTGAAACGTAATACATTACGATGGTTTGGACATGTAGAGAGAATGCAAGGTGAGGAGTTTGTAAAGAAGGTGTATGGAAGTGAAGTTGTGGGACCTGGTGTGAGAGGTAGACCGCCGGTTAGATGGCAGAACAGAGTGGAAGAGTATGTAAAGGAGAGAAGCGTGAGGGGCAGGGGAGGGCTTGACCAAGTAAGGAGGGAGTGTTGGAACAGAGAGAACTGGAGGCATTTCTGCCGTGGCCACCCCCTTGGGGGGAGTTCCCGGAGGGAACGAGGCGTCAGAGCTATAGATAGATAGATAGACAATGTACAGTACCTGGAACCTACTGTACAAGTTATAATATGCCATCAAGTTGCATCACTCTCTCTCTTCTATTGCTATTGCACTGGACATTGCTCTTCTGAACTCTCTCAGTGTATGCTTTCCCCCCTCAGGAGAGCATGCAACACACGCCAAGCCACTCGATCTCCTTTTCTGTCCAGCTCCCTAATTCAAGAGTTAAACAGTATTCATAGTCTTTCATATACACAACTGGTTAACTCTGGACACTCTACCTCTATCCATTTTTCCCCCTTACCATGACTTATGCTCCTTCAAACGCAATGTGTGTAGGCATTTTGAGTGAAATTCACTCATTTTATTTCACAAATGAGGACCATATGTGGGATCTTAGCCTTTAGTCAACATGTTCCTAAATAAAGTAAAAAATTAAAATGTGGGTACTGACCTGAGGGAAGTAGACATTTCTAGAGGAAGTACTCTCGGTAAGGACAGGAGCAAACATCATGCCAGTACCCCACATAAACTGATCATCAACGTCAAGTGCAGTGAGGTCAGTTGGATATTCGCTGAACAATGGCCTCACCACTGAGTTGCCATGCATGTGTGCCTGTCAAGCAACAAACATACACATATTTTAACATATAATAAAAACACTCTTTCATTGATGTTGTCCCATCATACTATTCTACAGAGTTGAGTAATGTACTATATTATTGTTGGCAACATTTTATTAAATATAAGTTATTGTTCATTCACTGAAACATCGCACGGTTACACAAGGTTAATTAATCTAATATTACATAATTCTATAAACACTAAAAATTTTCTACTTCAGTTGAATCTGATTTCAGTAACTTGCAAGAACAACACTTAATTCTACCCCTGTATAATACACCTGCTTTGACTGCACTTACTGCATGGAAAAGAGTGTAGAGGTAGGGGAGGTATTGGTACCGTAGGTTGAGTACGAAACGAGAAACTTCTGCCACCTCAGGCCATATGCCAGGATCTTGTTCCGTCTGGCCGATGGCATTGTGGTTTCGACTGGTATTGGGTGTAGTAATTGGGATTTTGATACCAAATCATCTTATTGGGTTGATTTTGTATATTCATTATTTAACCCCTTCAGCACAGTGACCCTACGTAAACTATAATACATTTGATGCAAAGCAATTTCAATTGCCACAAGTTATCTTAATGACAAAGAGTTAAGGGTGTATCAATGGGAACCTAAAACTTGTGTACCCTTTAACAGAATATACATCAAATATTACAAGGCTATTACATTATACTATTAAGGTGATGCAGTACAATAAGCAGTTAAACTGGTGACCAACATTTGGGTAAGCCTATGTTTTGCTATGTTGAGAGCTTAACTCTCTGTTAGGATTAGAATCTCCACTAGTAAAATGGCTTATCAAACCAAAAACTTGCTAAATTATCTTTAACGTACTATAGATGAAAGAGCAGCACATGAAGTGGCTGCAAAATTATTACTGATCAACCATTAATCTATTATTAGCTACAGTGAATATAGTACAGTATTGGACTGTAAGTAATGTATTGTATTGCTATGTTCTTGGATCATAATTATGATGGGAAATGCAAAATTGTAATTGAGTGCAACCAAATTATTAATCCTGACTTATTTTAAATACAATAAGTTATCAACCTGAAGGGGTAGAAGGCTCCCAACTCCATCCATCGCATACACAGCTCCATGGTTGCATCACCAAAGAAGCCACAGATGTCTGCACCCACCATTGGCAGTCCAAATAAGTTAAACTCGAGCATCCCTGTTATGCCAAAGTGCAGTTAATTTATGCCATGAAAGAACAGAATTTTTCTTATATGGGTTAGCAGTACAAAGCTGCAGGGAGGGGGCAAAGTAGATAGGTCAAGAAAACACAGTACAGTACACAGAGGAGGCAAAATAGCTAGGTCAGGAGTCAGGATACAGGTTTTGTTTACTGTACTCAGTGTTGCTGGATGTTTTGGACCAAAACTAGTGTAGTTGGGCTCAAAAAGTAACACATTTTCCTAAGACCCCATTACTGTATCAAAATGGAAAGAACTTTAAACAGTAAATGACATATAATTTTTACAGTATTGTAGAGCTGTGACACTGCAAATAATTTACACTCGTATACTAATTTTCTCTACGCTATCCTGTTATCAGATTATCAGCACAAATTTCCAATAGGGGACAATATCCACTACTGTCTCCCCTGTGGACATTCCTTCCAAGCTGGTTTTAAAAGAATGGTTTGATATGTAGGTCAATGATTCATTATAAAATGATACAATCAGGATTAAATTCTTTGTCTACCTGAAATTCTGATGTATGATTCCCTCATCAAGGAATTTTCTCCAAGGGAGCAGCCAGGGTAAAAAGAGTTGCTGTCTTTCCCTGTTATGACACTCCTCCTTGATTGATCAAGCCCTCTCCTTCCATTCACATTCCTCTCCCTCACCAATTCTTCCACCTTGTTCACTTATTGTCTCATGGTCTGCCTCTTATTCCAAGCACCTCAGTCTTGCTCTCATACACTTTTGGAAATTCATCATTTTGCATTCTCTCCACCCCACACCTATCACAGTTTCCTCTTACATCCAAAACCACACCTCTCATTCTCAGTTTTACAGTTCTCCCCATGCCCCCTTGTCAAGCCTCATGCTTAGCTCAGGTAGCTCAATTTTCTACAACACTTATCCTCAACTGCTGCACCCCGTTCCATGTCTCTGATGCATTTGTCATGTCGGTTGGATTATGCTGTTTCTTAATCCTTTTTTTTCTTTCATGCTCACATTTTTGCCCTTCATGATTCTATATACTGTACAGTACAATATTATCAGCTAAGAAAAAATATACAACATAAAACAAATTATAATACAGTTTGTGCACATAGATCTTACCAATAACAGACATCTTCAGGTGGCTCCAAGCTGAGGTATTGTCTCCAAGCCAGTGGACAGCATACTTGCCTGAGCCAGGATAAGTTGATCGAGACAGTACCACTGGACGCTTTCCAGGGAATATCTCTTGTAGAGCTCTAATATGTTAGAAGGGAGGGAAAATTTGCAATAAACCTTTTATTCATGAGTTACCACTATTAGAACATCAAATAAATTTTGTGTCAAAATGAATAATTATTAAGAAAGAAAAGAAATGAAAAATAAGTAATAGGTCTGAATAACACCCTGGTCAGGAGATTTTAAGACCAAAGCATTACCACTGGATCAAGATATGTGTTCCTCTTGGCCCTGGGCAATATGGACCTCTAATGCTGTATACATTACTGTACTTTGTTACAGAAACACCATCACACACACATACATACTTTACTGTATTCAAAATGTCCCAGGCAGAACTGACCTAGAATCAAAGTAGCTAACATAATACAGTAAACTACTGTACAGTTCTGGCTTACTGTAGTTCATGTCAATGCACTTTATTAGAGTATTAAAGTCTGGCAACAGAAAATCATATTTTTGTAAATGTTTGAAGAATGTACTTTGCACTAAACTTACTGTTGTGATCACTTGAGAATCATCCAATATGCTACTTACTTAAAGGTGGCATCGGTCTCTGACCACCCATAGAGGGAGTGAACATCGTAGTGCATGAAATTCTTCACACCATCTGTGTGATTGACTGTCATGCACATGCCATGGTCACTGTGAAAGTACAGATGCACAGCATTGTTAAGTTTAAACTTGTCTCAAATTCATCACAAGATAATGTACATAAAAAAAGTATGAAGTGGAAATGAAAATTGTAGGATCTTTCTAGTTTAATTTCTTGATGTTCTTCCTTGCATTGACTGGCAGCCTTATGGTTCTCAAAAAGTTCTACTATTGTATTCCTATTTTCATTTCTCTATCAAATCTGATGAATGATGCAACTTCAATAAGAATGGCACCTATTTTACAAGAAATTGACTAATTAATGTATGACAGAAAATCCTTACCTCAGCCTGCCACTTTCATTATCACCCACCCTGATAAACTTGGTGGGATAAGGAGGGCTATCCCAATGGGTATATGGACACTTAAGACTCCAGTCAGGCAATTCAGAGGGCCAGTTAAATGGCTTATCTAGATTAGTCCCAAAGTTGGCAGGTTCATTCATGTCAATCCAGATGGCATCATAGGCAACACTCTGTAACAAGCAATATAAATACTGTACTGTACTACTGTACAGTATAATCAACCAAAGGAGATCATTTTCAGGGTGAAAGTTGCTATTATAGTAGTCTGAGCACTGTACAGTACTGTACTTAGAAGGAAGCATATAATTTTACACATTCTGTTCTAATGTTAGGAAGAATATACCTCATAATTGTAAAGTAGTATTTATCATTAGTACACAGTTAATCTCCACATAGCCTAAGTCCTCAAACTTGTTTTTGACCGGCTAACGAATTAATCCCAATTCATGTACAGTACCATGAAAGCCCTTCACAATAATAATGGTCTACTTTAAATGAATATATCTGGGTGATAGAAAATTTTACTCAGAAGAGGAGGGTCACATAAGGGTAAATATGATCACTTCTAAGAAGCCTTACTTCATAGAATATATTGAGTTCCTCCTTCCACCATGCCTTGGTGGATGGCTTAAAGAAATCCGGAAAGACTGTCTTGGTATCAGGCCATACATATCCAATGACATAGTCACGGCAGGTGGGGTCCTGATCACTGGGAATGTAAATATCTGAGTACCATTTGATAAAGGCATCTGCATCCTTTCCTCGCTGACCTGGAGGATAGTTGTCCCAATCAATCACCACTGCTGGGTCCTGCAAATTAAATTATACCATAATTTCTACTTCCCCTCACAGGTATACATATCAACGATTGTCAGTTAATTTACAGTACACTTGGTGAAAGGTTACACTATCACTGACCGTAGCACACCATCTTTTCTGGATCCCTCATATTTACGCCTATATACCTTTTCTTTTACTCTAGTTTCATTCAAGTGCATAAAAAAAATTTTTACACTTCAATCATCACAGGACAAACACTGGACTATACTAAACAGTAGTATTGTACTGACCAAAGGATTAATCGCATTACTGTGATGCTGAATTCCATTTACTGCTATGAGGGTATATCACAACCCACAGTAACTTAAATCCTCCAAGAAAGAGGGATTCAAACTACTATATGTGAATATAGATTAATCTGTGCTTTGATAATTCCTCTCTCAGTTCAAAACTGTCAGCATATCAGTCAAGTGGCAATGGATAGCAGCCTACTTCCATTATACCAAACAAGAAATGTTACATGAATATATGAGTGACACTTTAGTGGATTCAATCAAATCCAGGAATGCTACATTAGAGAGTGGCACAAGAGTAAAAATTCCTCTATAGTATTGAGCTAGGATTATTACTAGAGGGTCACCAGTTCATAACAAATGGCTATTACCCCTGAGACACTAGCAGTGTGTTCTGTTCATACCTCCCAGTAGAGGGATATTGCCTGCAAATATGCATGGGTTTTGGTGCACCTTAGGACCCAAGCCAATCCCTCTCTCTTTCACTGTCACTCCTTTCTTTCTTTTCCTTTCATGCTTGCTGTTCCTCTTCTCTGTCTCCTTTTTCATGATAGGTCTTTCAGGTCTAGCACATTTTTTTTCTTTTCCTTTTCATCCATTCATTCTGTTCATAACTTTGTTGATTATAGGTACTGTATTGATTAGGATGGAAGCTCCACTGTTTAACTGTACAACACAGTTACCATTCAGTTGTCAGCTTGTAAACCTAGTTAAATTTATAAATTGATAATTACCACCATCATCATTGTTATACAAAATCTTTAGTACTGCAAACATAAGTGTCAATGGCTTACAAGGATAATGGTGAGTTTAAGATTATCATTGTGGAGCTCTTGTGTAAGAGCAGGTAGGTCACCCCAGGGTACAGGATCATATGTGAAGTCGCGGAATCTCTCCATGTAGTCTATGTCAAGGGTCTGCACATCCTGAGAGAAAGTGACGATATGAGATTATGAATGAAATAAGAAGCCAGATGTGGCAAAATATTAGTCAACAACTGAAACGAAGGCAAAAAGATTTTCCTATTATCTAAATTGTATATCACATTCTATCAAAATTATTATAGCATTAGTATAAAGCAAAGCTATGATAGCTGAACTGCATGACATATTGTTATACAAGAGATAAAAGTCTGCCATACTGTATTTCACTATATTGCAGTTACCTGTGGGATCCCCATGGCCTTCATCCTTTCTCTGACCTCCCTTACTTCGTTAGTAGAAGCGTAACCATAGCGTGACAAATGGAACCCTAGAGACCAGTAAGGTGGGAAGGCTGGCAACCCCACCATCTGTGCAAAATATATATATTGTACTACTGTACAATAATACCTAAGGTATGTGGCTTACTGAAGTCTATCTACATCAACAGTCATTGGATATACGATTATTAATTATGCTGTACAGTATTAGAGGATGAAGTTTTATTAAAATACATTTACTACATTATTATTATCATCAATAATTTTATATTTCAAACATACAGACATCATAAATAATTACCTGTGCATACTGTTTATTAACATCCTCCAATGTAGGTCCTGTGAAGATATGAAAGTCAAGGATACCTCCTATAGTGCGCAGGGTAACAGCTGGTCGTCCATCAGGCAGAGTGAAGGTGGAGTACTCTGAGAATAGGGGCAGTTACTGGTAGCACAAATATAAAATGGTAGATACAGTATATTTCATTTCAAAATACTTTTAAGTCATATTATTCACCATAGGGGTGTATTGCCTGCAGTGATATGGGTTTTGGCACCAATTCAAACACGAGCCACTCCCTTTCAATCGTAGTTTCTTTGTGTTTGCTGTCCCTCCTTTGTACAGTATCCCCTTCCCTTTGCTACAGGGATTTCCAGATCAAGCATTATTTTTTCTTTCCTTTCTAGTCGAGTCATATTATCATTGTCCTGTATGAGAAAATGTTATGTCTTATGCTTCCCTGTAAATCTGCCTTCTAAACCTGCATTCAATTATTACTATGGATTGATGCCTTGTTCTCTAATGGAAGCTTCCCTTAAGGGTTGGCAAAAGTAGAAGGGTAACTGCTTGTCCATTTCATTGGCAATGTTTTACTGGGGGCTACCTATCCATCCCAAAGAAGCTATTCACTCCCTGTCCTCAGAAGAACCTCTTGAAAGAGTGTGTTACATAATTATGTAATTGAGTTAAATATATTTTGTTGAGAAGAAGGTACTGTTGGGTAAAGATATACCTGGTATATTGCAAGTGATATATCCATAGATGTGTGTGCTGTGTCACATGGTACGTTGAAGTTGAATGTATTCTTGGGTAGAGATAGAGCTGATATATTCATGGATGTGCACATGCTGTGTAAGTTAGGCTAGCCTGACTGATAACCCATTTGCAGGAGACAGAAAAAAATGTAATAACCAACCAAGGTATGGGAGAAAACTACGAATCCAGCCAATTCTTTTTTAGTCTCGCAATAGCTCTATTAACTCGTATTTTATCTTTGTGATTCTTGTTTAACATTGTACGATTTTGCAGAAGTTTAACCTCCGATTATGCAATATTTTTGTACCAAGCAGTTTGTAGCCATGTAATTCAACAGAACTGAGCCACGGCAGCTCTACTGACATCACAGTGCTTCCACCAGTCTCGCTTCGCTATTTCCTCTCTCCCAGTCAGTCGCCCAGCCAATTAGGGCTACTCTTCCTCCTTCCTTTCCTCAATACAGTACTCTCCTTAATTTCATGACACCAACCCTTTTCCTGACTTACATTATTGAAAAGTAAATTGTGATTTTATTTTACATTATTGCTACAGTAGTTTATAATTAGCGTACAGTGCTCACCCATAGCATTGGAGTTAAAGAGTAGAACTGAGTGTGTGTTGCCAGTGTCAGGATCAACAACAACATAATATGGGTGGTGACCATACTCAGCCATGAAGCCCTGGAAGAATTCATACATCATGCATTTCATGTTGACATAATACAGTACTCAGTAGAGAAAAATTCCATCCTAATTAATTAACTATACAGTGCAGTACTTATATAAAATAACTAAGTGATGCTGTACATTGTTAGAAATTGTAAATGATTATATAATTCCTCCCTGCAATTACTGCTGTACTTCTTCAGCTTCCATCAGTATGATTTCCTTACTACTGTACTTGCATTATTTTGAAGATTCTTTCATGCTAATTCAGTTGACCATTTTAATAAAGTACAGTGTGGCATTTAATTTGGCAGTTTCAGATCTCACACAAGAGATATATTAACTCCTAGTTTTAAATTTTACTCCAACAAAACACAGTAGGCCCTCGCCCTTGATATAAGATGATTTTATATCCTTTTAACACAAGCTCAATAAATCACTTAGTTTGTCTGTATGGTAATGAATAACAGAATCCTTGGAAAATATTTGGTGGTCTTCAATGAGGGAGTGAGTGTAAAATGAAGTGGTGGATACAAGTATTTATTCATTGTATTTTGAGGGTCTACTGCACCTATTTTCATGGTAAAATCTGGCAACCCTCGTTTGATGATAGCAGATCGTCACACTACCAACTTACAAACCTCCTTTTGCCACCAGTACCAGATTCTAGATTGGTAGCAATATGTAAAAAGATGCTGTATGAGATTCTTGCATGACAAAACCCACCTTAACCCTTAAACTGCGTGTGATGACATAAGTCGACACCATCAACAAGTGTGGGTAACCGCGGGTGACGACATAAGTCAACAGTGCAGTTTTCAAATTTGCGCGATCCCTGACATAATTGATTAGGCTCACAACAGTGGAAGTGTGTGCTTAAGAGCTCCCACGAGTCACACCAGCCTTGTCCAACCAGTGTAGCAATATCTCTCAGCATGTGAGGATGTATTTTCAGCGTTCCGCTTTTGCTCTTATATACCACATATGTACAGTAAGTAGAAATGACAGTGACATTATATTTCATATTATTGTATTAAAAAATGTGATTCTGACATGTTTTATGACATGTTTAAGCATGCGTACAGAACCCCTGACAGGCAAGGGGTCCAGCTCCGAGGCTATTTGAGCCTTTCGTGGGGTCATTGTTACAGAGCAGGGTCCTCAACCCTCACTCTCTCCCTGTATTGCAGGGGATACGAGGCTGACTGCATCATCACAAGAATGGTGGATGATGGGGACATGGCCACTTCCCTACGCCTACACAGTGTCATGTAGTAGAAGTGTTTCAGCTTCATTGCTAAAAATATCAGAGGAGCAAAATCCTATAATTTTGGGTAAAGCTATTGTGATAATAAATTACATGATCATACCCCTTCCACAAAGAGGTCATGATATGCTTAATGTATAACCCATTATACCTATAATACCTCACCTCCCCAACAGGCTGATCCTTTGCAAATATGGGATACGTCTGGCGGGGTGTGAAGGTGTGCCTGAAGGAAGGGTGTGTGTTCTCCCCAAATCCATACAAGTAAGAGGAAGGTAAGTCAGTAGTAACTTGGATGAACTGATCCTCATATGTTAGTGGGCCAACCAACTTGAATCTGAAGGGAATGGATGCAAAAAATTATTAAGCATCATTAAGATCACTTAAAAGTGATGCTATTTGTCCATTTCCTTGTATCTTCATTATTGAACAGCATCGTTACCTTTTATTTGTCTGTTTTCTTGTACCATCCTTATACAAATGCCCTATATGGCATTTTCATTTTTGAATTAACAGTGGTGCTGCTGTTACTATGTGCAGTCAGTCATTCCAAATTAAATGTTGCTAGACTAGGTCACGTGGTCTATAACACCACCATAAGCAGCATACTGTAGCTTATCAGCAGTATTGCATAAAAGGAAAATCAAGTAATAAAATACTCACAGCTCCTTTCCAGGTGATGCTCCTACCCGGCTAACAGTGAAGGAGAAAGGATCCCCAGCAGGACTGACAACAACTTCGGCTAGTGAAGTTGAAGCAGGAGAAGATGACAAGTTTAGAGGCACTGGTACCTCATACCTGGCACTGGCTGGGTCATAGATCTATTGGAAATAACAGCAGTTCAACACACTAACTTAGAGTTCTGGTAAATTCACCCAACATGTTTTGCTAAATATAATTTCCTGAATATCTAAGGTGACAGCTACATAGAATGCAGGCCAAAGACAATATTGAGGTAGTTTTTTATTTTCTAAAGGATATAAAAGTTTTGAGACAAATTGCACTGAAATTTGTGAAACTAATATAAGGCAAACTATTATTCTCTGATTATATACTTTATCAGTATGATGTGTTTCTTTTTTTATAATAATATTCTGTACATGAAAATAGTAGCAAAATATAGATATAGTATTTCTAGAAAATGAACCTCATTTGCTGTAATAGCTTATCAATACAGTAATATGCATTCCTGAAAGACAGGACACTAGGCTTTAGTTCACCCTAGTTGTTGTTGTTGATGTTCTCCCGGGGCAGAATAGCCTCCTGCCCCACTGACCCCTGGTACACTCTGGTTGCAGTGACAAAACATATTAAAATAAAGGAGGGGCTGGCCCTATATGCCTGGGCTACTGAAGCACATCCCAGGGAAATGGGACCAGAGCTTACTGGACCAGGGAGTCTGGGGGCCTCCGACCGCCAGGGAGATTGGGGAGAAGGTCTTTGATCCCACAGCCAGTGCTGTGGGCCCAAGTCCTCGTTACCACAAGAGCTATAAGTGGGGCCGCACCTTCCATGAGACCAGCCCTGAAGGGACCATAAGGGGGAGGGAGTTTACACTGCTGCATGCAAAGGGAAATTCACCTCCTGTGTGCTGGTGATCCACACAGCAGTAAAAAAAGTACACCTCACATGGATTTTTAATCCATGTGGGCAGATCTCGTCAAATCCACTAAAAAGTGACCAGATCCTACAACAATCTTTAATCTAGCCCTGTGGAGAATGACTAATATTCACAGAGAATAAAGCAATTCATAAACTGGCTACTTTTACCTGAGGTAAATGAAGTAACTTTGTTGGGGATGTGTGTACCTTTGGGAGGGAGCTGAGAATTTCATTAGCTTGAAAAAAGGAAGTGAATATGAGTGTGGTCCATGTTACTAGGTAAGCTGGCTAGCTTCCTGGGAGGAAGAGTAACCCATGTTACATTTGCTGGTCAGTTATCTAACATTAAAAGTTTCACCAATGGTGTCCCCCAAGGTTCTGTACTCTCACCCTCCCTTTTCAATTTATACATGCACGACCTACCAACACCCCAGGCAACACAAATGCAGATAGCCTCCTTCGCAGAAGACATAACACTCACATGTACACACCGAAATGGAGACACAGCCACTCACATCCTCCAACCCTACCTCAACACACTTAATGCCTGGTTCACCACAGACAGACTTTAAATAGCACCCCCCAAGTCAACTGCCACCCTTTTCACCAACTGGAATGCAGAACACCGCTACACACCACACCTCACCATAACTCACCATGACTCGGAACTGCTCGGCCAGACAGTCTGGGGAACTACAACAACAACAACAACAACACACCTATATCACACACACACACCCAAAATACTTGACATAACATACAATACATCCATGACATTCAAATAACATATCACGACCATCAAAAACAAATGCATGCAAAGACATTCAGATCACTCGCTAACACAACATTTGGACACAACAAAGAAACCAAAACCACAGTGTACAAACAATATATCCGATCAGTGATGGATTATGCAAGCCCTGCCTGGGCCTCAAACCTCATTGAGACTCATCTCAAAACCCTTCAGACCATACAGAACAGAGCCCTAAAGACAATCACAGGCTGCACAGCTACCACACCTACAAACCACCTACACCATGAAACCAAAGTCCTCAAAATCAAGGATCATCTTGACATGAGAGGCACACAAACACTTGCTGCAGCCTCCACAAACCCACACCATCCACTACACTACATGGCAAAACATCCACACATGCCAAGGGACAGCAAAACAACATCCAGTACATGATACCATACACAATTAATATCATCTCTCACACCCTACCCACCCCAAACCAGTCTCCAGAAACACATCCATACTCAAAATCCTCCCTTCCCCGTGAGGACAGAGTCCACCTGGCCAGGCTGCGGTGTGGCCACCATCCGGCCCTTCTGACATATCAGAAGAAGCTGGATGGAGCCATTGTGGATGCCTTTCCGGGATGCAACACAGCACCCCATTCTATTAAACACATTATGGAAGACTGCAATGTACACAACCACACTCGCCAACAACACAACATACACTCTCTGAGGGCACTGTGGGAAAGCCCGGTTCAGGCCATGACCTTCCTCAGGAGCTCGGGGCTGCTCGGCCAGACAGCTTGAGGAACTTCAACAACAACTAGGTATTCTCTCTCGTTCTTACTGTTTCCCCGTTTTTCTGATTTATAAATCCAGAGTCCTCCACCACTTAACAAAACAGAAATAAGATCTTAATGATGATGATAATGAGCGAAAGGCTTATTAGTCAGAAAGTCAGTTATGAATATCTTACCTTGATTTGGATGTGATACTCCTCATGATTGATCACTTCAAACATCAATTGCTGGATATCTCCATCAAACAGTGTAACTTCTCGGTCAAGCTTTTCCAGCATAACCTAAGCACCACAAAACATCATGACATACAGCCATAAATCATATATTAGAAGCCTGTTTTGCATACTAAACAATAAATATAGACTGCCAGTATCGGAGAGTGCAACAATGATTTCTTTAAACTCATCACCAGTGTCCAATGGTTAGGCTTTGGCATTTGGCAGTCAGGTGCAATTAACTGATATCAGCTGTGGACATTGACTGTCAGCCTGAGAAAAACTTCTAAAGATGTGCAATTTAATTACAGTATCTTATTATTATCCACTTGTTACTCTCTAACATTATTTGTGGGATGAATTGCATACACATTCAGTATTAATGTAAGAAATGAAGTATAAATTTGGATATATAAAGTACAGTATCATATATTAGCGATTCTGGGCCATCTAGGTGCTGTGGTCCAGCCAATCCCACACCCCCAGCTTACCAACTAGCATTGAAATAATGATGGTCACACTCAGTTACCTTCAACTCTGCCTCCTGTTTTTTCATCAGCACCACCGTCTCCGAGTCAAATAACATACACGGTCTTACTATACTACCGTCTTTTAAACTTTTCATTTACTGTACTTCTGCAGATACCTTTTTATTGCAAAATCACCAAATACTTGATGCAAAATTGATTTAAAGCAGATTATCATGGAATCTATCAATTTCTTATTGTATGTGAAGATATCATTTGAAATAATGGTCATCATCCTGCCCACAGGTTTTTTCTTATAAATGTATTGCAATAGAGGGTGGCAGCTCACCTGAAAACCTGCAGGAGTGAGAGTGGGTGCAGCAGTGGTGCGGTAGCCAGCAATACTATTAGAGTTCATGTGGCACACTCCATTGTTCCATTGGCAAGCACTATATCTTGCACACTCGCCCTCAGAATTGACAGACTGGCCCTCTGGGGAGGTTATAATTAAAGAATAGCTAAAATTGGTAACTTATTCTTAATTTGTTATGTACTGTACATTATCAACATGTTAAGTACTTTCTGAGGTATGAATTACGTTTTCAATTAAAGTTCTGGTTAGTAAGCTTAGTGATGATTGTGGAAAGTAGGATGGAAGAATGGCCCAACAACAAGCAGTGTAGAACAGGGGGTAGTTATGCTTTACAAGCTATTTAATACAGGGTTTAGATAATCAATAAGGCCTGTGACACCAAAATGGCTATTGGATGCTCATTGTAGCATCAGATGACATGCTGAAATATGTCAGATATTTGTGAATGTGTGAAACCACCATAACGCATTCATTACATTACCCCAGCCATGATTACAATGGGTGGATAGAGTCTGTTTGATTTTATTGGAGTGTGGAATTTTTTTTAAATAAATTAAAAAAAACTTGAAGAAGCACTGTGGTACCAACCTGGGTAAGGACACTCAAGTGCAGTTTCATCCCCTTGGGCATGGACAAGGGATCCCATCACCACCACCAACAAGACATGTCTCAGCCTTGCCATGGCCACAATATGATCAGGCTGAAATTTTTTTTTATTATTCCTTGTACTACTTAGGAAGGCTGTTAATAATACACTTCTTCTCAGTACAGTACTGTACTCCAGCCATTAAATATATACTATATTTGTACACTCACAATGGGAATCCCATTATCATTAGTGGTTCACCATGACAAGGATGGGAACGGGACTGCAATGCGACAGCTGTTTGGTACATAGGTATCATCATAACTTGCTGGCATAACATCAAGAGACTGTACTGAAATTAAATAACCTAAGTCCTATTTTGGGTGTTAATAACATTTTCATAGACAACTGTATATGAACAAAAGCCTCTTTACCATGTTTTGTCAAGGGGATATAAAAGTCTCAGACCAAGTTACAGTACCACTGTACAGTGTACTTCACAATATCCTGTCATATGAAAAAAAAATATATATATACCGGTATATATTACACTGTAAAGAAAATGGGGGGCTGTATTAAGCACTGCTATATCCAGAACATATGACATATTGCATGTAGGCTGATACATGGAGAGAGTGTAACAGCTGGACAGTTCCCAAAGAGATTAGATGAATCTTAGTATCACGACCAGGATATCTAATAAATATCAGTTACTGAACTGTACAAGATGTACACTACATACAACCATGATGAACCTTTTGTCACAGGCATTACAAGAATGGAATATGAGGCATATTTATATTTAATCACCCATTCATTGAAGCATGGAGCAGTGGAGACAAACTCATCACAATGATGCAGAAGGTAGGAAAATGGTAGTGTTGGGCTATCTGCATCAGGGTAATATTTTATCTCCCAAAACAATGGTTGCAAAAGATTCTATACAATATAATGATAATCAAAAAGTAATTTCTTTGTCATGTGTACTGTATGAAAGTGGTTAGATGTTAGGAATGGTGTGTGGTATAAGTACTATACTGTAGTCATAAAATAGAAAGTTGATCTGGTACAGTACCTGGTCTTGTTCTTCTTGAAAACTTTTAATGGTTTCAATGAAATTTAGGTTTATTACGTAAATTTCATTGAAACTATTATACAAAATATTGTAAACAGAGTTTTCACAGGTTATCATCTCTTAACCCTGTTCTCATTGTCTACCATAATTTAATTAATTCAAACCCATCTCTGGCCAGTTGACCCATATCCCTGACAGTTTCCTTGGAAGTGATGAAGGATCAGGCACATACTGTACTGCATTAAATAAAGTGTTCTGATTGGAGGAAGTGTAACTAAAAAGGCAGGACTTACCGGTAGATACAGAAAAACAACCCCGTAAGGGAAGTATTGCCTGCGGTAACGTGGGCAGTACTTCAAGGGTTTTGGCGTCCCTTCGGCCCCAGCCAATCCTTTTCAGTTCTTCAACTATCCCTCCGTTCTTTTTCTTTCCTTCGTACTTGCTGTCCCCCCTCTCTATCACCCCTCCCCACTGGTGAGGGCTAGTTCTATCCAGAAATGAGGAATTTGGCATCCTCTACCACACTCTGGCCTGTTCTGTCTGTCTCTCTTACTATTTCTCATTCCTTCTGGGTAGCTGACGAGATCACCCAATTGGGTGGCACAACAAGGAAGACTACAGACAGGGGGAATGTTGGCTCGGGGGTACATACCCGTGAACCAGCAGTCCCCTTGTCTGATACCTTCGAAGAAACAGATCTCACTATCACCCTGATTCCCATTTGGGGGTCCGAGCATCTGCACGGCTTCGGTCAACCAGACTCGGGACTGCTCGGCCAGACAGTCTGGGGAACTACAACAACAACAGAAAAACAAACATCTGATAAGACAAAAATAAATAAGAAATTTTGAATGAAGTACTAAATAAACAAACAGTTAACTCACCACACACAGTGTAGGTTTGCCGGAAAAGTATTACCTCGATTTATAATTTATTAAATAAAATAATATTTTGTGGGTGTGTGATAGCAAGATTTTCCTTTATATAGGAAATATCGGGTGTAGAAAAAGCACATTCATCACAATACATCACTATTTTCACTACCAGTTATAATGCATTGCTACAGTATACAGTACAATAACACAACACCAATACTGGTATATGTTTCAATCTAACCTTCAAAATATAATACCTGGAGAGTATACCAAAAATTGTCCTTTCACACTACAAAAGTGTTGAAATTCTATTCGATAAATAAACAAATATATAAATGAATATATGACAATTATCAATTCTAACCTATGGGTAATATTTTTTAACTGTCTTTCTTAGCAAAGTAACAGACAAATAAATCTAAATTAATTCATATTGATAAGATTAAAGCCTGACAGAAAACAAAAATGAAGACTATCAACATCTGCAACTCGTGAAAATAAAATGTTTAACTTTGGAGACAAAACATTAGCTATAATTACAACACTATATATGTGTGTCAGCTGAAAACTCCTTAAACATAAAGCTTGGACAAGATTACCTCATTACTTGAGATGGTTAGGAGCAGGCTGAATTAAAACTGTGTCAACCATAGAGCTAGACCAGACTGGTGTGGGTGGGTAATGAGGAATATGTGTTGTCACAATTACACAACGATGTTGTGGTGTCATGATTAGACTAATCTGTTGAGATTTGAGGACAAGAGTGATGTGTAATGGAGTCACCACCAGCCTGATGTATAATGGTGTCACTACCAGCCTGATGTGTTGTGGAGTTATGAACAGCCTGATGTGTTTTGGTGTTATGAACAGCCTGATGTTTTGTGGTGTCATCACCAGCCTGATGTGTTGTGGTGTTATGAACAGCCTGACATGTTTGATGTGTTGTGGCGTCACCAACAGCCTGATGTGTTGTGATGTCACCAACAGCCTGATATGTTTGATGTGTTGTGGTATCACCACTAGCCTGATGTGTTGTGATGTTCTGAACAGCCTGATGTGTTGTGGGGTTATGAACAGCCTGATTCATTGTGATGTCACCACCAGCCTGATGTGTTATGGTGTTATGAACAGCCTGATATATTATGGTGTCACCACCAGCCTGATGTGTTGTGGTGTTATGAACAGCCTGATGTGTTTTGGTGTCTCCAACAGCCTCATGTGTTGTGGTGTTATGATCAGCCTGATGTGTTGTGATGTTACCAACAGCCTGTTGTGTTGTGGTGTTATGAACAGCCTGATGTGTTGTGGTGTTATGATTAGCTTGATGTGTTGTGATGTTACCAACAGCCTGTTGTGTTGTGGTGTTCTGAACAGCCTGAGGTGTTGTGGTGTTCTGAACAGCCTGATGTGTTGTGGTGTTATGAACAGGCTGATGTGTTGTGGTGTTATGAACAGCCTGATGTGTTGTGGTATCACCAACAGCCTGATGTGTTGTGATGTTACCAACAGCCTGATGTGTTGTGGTGTTATGAACAGCCTGATGTGTTGTGGAGTCTCCAATAGCCTGATGTGTTATGGTGTCACTACTAGCCTGTGTTGTTGAGGTATCACGAACTGCCTGAAGTGTTCGATATGTTGTGGTGTCACCAACAGCCTGATGTACTGTGGTGTTATGAACAGCCTGATGTGTTGTGGTGTCACCAACAGCCTGATGTGTTGTGGTTGTGTCACCAACAGCCTGATGTGCTGTGGTGTCACCCACAGCTTGATGTGTTGTGGTTTTCTGTCCTTTGTTATAGTTTGACTGATTTGCTGTTGTGACACTTGCAGAATGATCAAATAAAATGTTGTGTCCAGTGTGAGGTGTAGACAGACTTGATGGGATGACATGTTGAGTGTGTTGAGCTGATGTAGTGTTATGAATCATAGGAGTTGACTGGTCTGATGTAAGATCACCTCTGGCATCATGAATACAATGATCTAATGTCATCTCATGTCCTGTGTCACAACTAGACTGATCTACTTTGATATCATGAATAGACTGAATTGATATTGCTCCATACAGAGAGTCATGAATTGAACTTCCTGATATAATTTCAGGCACAGAATCATGAGCAGTGTCAACAGTAACCGGACCTAATGGAGGGTCACGATCAGCTTCAAGATTAGGCTCAGGTAAAACAGTGTTACAAGTAGCTTTAGCTTGAAAGGTCTTGGAAAGTTGAACAGTATCAGTGTCAGAAACTATACAATCATCAACCTGAATATCATCATCATGAGCAACTTCCAGAGTGAGGTCTGAAGGTACAAGTTTTTGAGCTGATTTATCAGGTTCCACCTCCATATGGAATGGCAATTCATCAGTTTTAGATTCCAAGTCATCAGTTATAACTGTAGGAGACTTAGTACCAGAAGTGGTGTCTGACACGACTCTTTCTTCAGTATGGTGTACTTGGTCAGTTGTAGCAGGAACATCTGGAGTGTCTGGTTCCACCTTGAGAGCCTCAACCTCTGGTCTGGTGAGTTCCAACAGTTCATCATACTGCCTAATATTCTTGTCCACATTCTCCCACAGGCACTGGGAAGCTGAATTAAGTCGATCCACCTTTAACTTCGTTCTTTTCTTATACTGTAAAAAATTAACACTAAAATTACTATCCTGTATATTCTTCATGAGTTTTAGAATCTGAATTGAAGATGTAACTTCAAAGTATATTTTTGTAACACCAGAATAATTTAATACTTTTCATGATGATTCTTATATATACAATCAATTTCCAAATCAGCAGTCTTGGTTGAGAATAAGATCAAAAGTACAAATAATGCATATACAGTACTATAATGCTCAAGCTCACAATTCTCCTTCATCCAATATAACATCCATGAAAGTTACTGTACAAGATAAGCCACACAATCTGCAACTTTGCTTAGGAAATTCAGATTACCTATACTAATTCTCACATGCAAGATGTTATGGTGTGTCAACATTATAGTATCATATCTCACATCATTTCTCCACATTAATCCATACAGTATACCTAAGTTTATACTAAATACATATACCCCTCACCCAGTAATGATATATTATGCCATAACATTTTAATCCCAAAACATCAGTACCAGTTTCTAAACAGGAACTAAGGAGAAATAGTTGCCACTCCAAAACATTTTGGTTTTGCAACTATATTCAAAGTGTGCAAGAGAGTGCCAAGGAAAATTAAAAAATGCCCCTATACATTTTAGTACCCAGTGACTGTCCGCCAGTATTTGTCTGCCATTCCCATCCCTAATGCCTTACCTATTTATGCCTTTGGTACCTTGATTCCCTACAGTACCCAGTAACTGTTTCATGACACTTGTTTGACACAACTATTCCCCCAAGTAGCTTTCTGATTCATACCTTTGTATCTTTACTATCGTCTGGTACATTCCAGAAAGTAAACATAAAACTATGATCCCAGTGTGCCAGTTAGAGGTAGCATTACTCCAAATATTGGTCACAAGAGCACTACATTTACAACCTAATAAATTTAATATACAGTACACCATTAGAAAGTCACTGGGTACTAGAGGGAGTCAAACAACTCCCACAATTAATACTGTCATTATTATCTTCGTGATAAAAAAGAATTCTCTACTAACCATATCTCTAATGATATTCAAATGCTTAATTACTTCATCCTTCTCCTTTTTTGCAGTTTTGGCATGCCTAGCCTCTGTGATAATGCGGCCTTCCAAACGTGCAATTTTTCTGTGGTGGGTAGCCAGCAGCTTCTCTGCTTCTCTTATCTGCTCCTCTTGATAATCAATTTTGGCTTTTATTTCCAGAATGCCTCGAACTTCTTTCTGCACCTTGTCTAATCTTTCCTCGCCTTCATCTAATGATCTGTCAAAGAAAGACAAGTAAGCTGGACTTTATCAGAAAAATACAATTTAGAAAAAAAAAACATATTGAGAGTGCAAAATTGGTGGTTTACAAAGACAAATTAAGAGACTCAGAGACTGAAGGGTTTAGTGTAAGAGGTAGGAATGACAGTAATGTAAGTTATGCCACCATTGTGAATCCAGCCCTTTGAATATCCATGGCACCTTGTTTGTTTTATTAGCATTTCTTGGAAAGTTGGGGGATTACTAGCTCACCATTCAAACCTGTTTACTCACCCCTTATGACTAACAGGAAAATATTGAGTTACTCTCCATTTCATGGTTGCTGGTGTTGCAACACTAGCTCGTGTTGTACACTCAAGGGGTGGGGAGACTCTAGTGCCAGGGATAGAAAAGGGAAGCAAAAATACAGAAGGTAAGGACAGAGTACCCAGTGAAATGGGTCTATCTATTTACAGTATCTATAGCTCTGAGGCCTCGTTCCCTCTGGGAACTCCCCCAAAGGGTGTGGCCATGGCAGAAGAGCTTCCAGTTTTCCCTGCTCCAACACTCCCTCCTTACTTGGTCAAGCCCTCCTCTGCCCCTCACGTTTCTTTCCCTTACGTACTCTTCCACTCTGTTCCACCATCTAAGCAGTGGTCTGCCTCACACACCAGGTCACACAACTTCACTTCCATACACCTTTTTTACAAACTCCGTATGTCCAAACCACCTCAATTTATTAAGCTTTTCTCTCTCAACCACTCCACACTCAATACCAATTGCCTTCTCACTCATACACATTCTCATTACTTTCTCCATCTCACCTGGTAAGTTCACATGCTCCTTTCAAATAATTCATTTCCACTGCACCTATTCTAGACTGGTGAGCCCTATTCCATATTCATATCTCCAATGCATATGTCAGTGTTGGTAGGATTATACTATTTTGTAGTCCCCTTTTCACTTCCATTCTCACACTTCTACCCTTCATGATTCTCCCCAGTGATCCTATGACCTGTCTACCCTTCACTGCTCTCTCCCAAATTTCTCATTCCATACTGCCATGTTTACACAAAACTGTTCCCAAAGACTTAATCTCCCTCACCTCACCCATCATCTCACTCCCTGGAGTTATCTCACACTTAGTCCCAGTTGTCACTCCCACTCTATAGGGTGTAGCAATATCTATCACTACAGTTTCTGCCCTCTAAAATACCATCACCTTACTTTTACCAAAATTCACCTTTAGTTTCCTTCGTTTACACACGGACTAAAACTCATCCACCACCCTCTGTAACTCCCTTTCACTCTCAGCCATCAACACAGTATCATCAGCAAATAAACTTGCTACCAAGGACCAATTTATTTCATTCAGCCTCAGCTTGGCTCCAAGGCCATCCACTTTGGCCTTCATCTCCCTCATACAACCATCCATATAGACACTGAACAGCCACGGTGAATTAACGCACCCTTGCCTCAACACTACACTAGAATCAAAATATTAACTCAAATCACCCCCTACCCACACACATGCTTTTGTCTCTCTATAAAAGGTCTCAATGCCTTCCAGCAAGCACCCATCAACATCATAAATCTTTATCATATCTGCCATAGCTCTCCTATCAATATCACCCTATCGTATGCCTTCTCCAGGTCCATGAAGGCAACATACAGCTTTCTACCCATTCCAATATATTTCTCCGCTGTTGATTTTATTGCAAAGATCTAGTCCACACATCCTCTCCCCTTTCTGAACACCCCCTGCTCCTCACTAACTTTATTCCATGTTACTTCAATCAGTCTTTCAGTAAGAACCTTCCTCAGTACACTAAGGTTTATTCCCCTATAGCTACCACACTCATCCCTACTCCCCTTCCCCTTATACAGAGGCACAATTATGGCTCTCCTCCAATCCTCTGGCACCTCTCCCAGTCTCCAGGCCAATGTGCATATAAGCAACATCCACTCCACCACTACCTCCCCCTCACACTTCAACATTTCTGCAGTTATCCCATCTTCAACCTTCTTACTGCTTTCCTGACCTCTTCCTTCCCTAGTTCTCCCTGCACACCCTGTCTCCTACCACCTCCCTCTTTCCCCATGCATGTCACTACCGCCTCCCCTCACCTCCTTTCGTTCATCCAACGATCAAAATGACTTTTCCACACCTCTTTCACAACCTCACTTCCACTCACAGTGACTCCATCTTTTCTCTTCATTCTCATGCTACCAGACTTCTCTTTTCCTCTTTCCTTCCTTACCTCTTTCCAAAATAGTTTCTTATTCTCCCTAAACTTCTTGTTCAGTTTCCTACCAAACTCTTCATCCATTTTCCTCTTACTCTCACTCACCATCCTCTTCACCTGTCTCTTACATACATTGTATTCCCTCTTCCACCTCTCTCTCACACACACACAAATCACTCCCCCTTTCTAGCCAAGAGGATTCTCAGCTCCCCCCGACAAGGACTTGCATCCACGACGTAAGTCCCTTCACTTAGCTTTGGTGAAAGGAGCCATTCCATTGACTTTCAAGTTAAAACCGGGTTACCAGCCCTAACATCAACATATCCTTGTGAAACTTATCCACTCGTCTATCATGTACAGTCGGCAAAAAAGTATCAACACCACCCTTATGGACAGTGATATGTAAGGTTGGTATTCCTGATTAAACATGTGCCACTCATGGCTGCACCTCTGGCACCTCAGTATGGCTTTGATAGTCGGAGGGGAATGACGTGTGCTTTTCCCTAAGCACCTCTTTTGTCTCCACTGTGAGTTTTCAAAGTTTTCTCTTGTTCGTAAGTACTCAGACACTTGCAGTATTTTATAATAATGAATTTGCAAATAGTAATTGCTCTTGATTATTCTTTCCTTAATTAGAGAATATTAACATTTTCATGAATGGACGAAAATACTGAATGTGTTTTGTAGGGTAAAGCAGAAAAGAGATACAGTAGTCCCTCCAATTTTGCGACAATTATGGGGACACTTGGGGTCGTAAAATTGGAACAATTAACCTCATGGGGAAAATTGAATATGATGGACATCTCATCGCTGATGGCTGATTTTTCGTGATTTTAGTCATTTTTTGCCATAATTACAGTGCTCCCCCCAAGTATGTATCAAGCAGGCACAAGTGTAGTGAGTGAGGAGTGAGAGTGATGGTTGACAAGTTCAGTAATCACCAATAATCCATGAGTTTCTACTCATACAAACGCATTTCCTTAGTTTATATTCATTATTCTTTGTAATTTTCTCTTACAATCACTTGCACTTTTCACCATATCAAATGTCTGTAGCGGGAAATGTGCAAAAGTATGAAAAATGCCCGTTTTGAGAAGTTGTTCACAATAAAGGGGTTAGGCATATCACGAGTGTAATGAGGGAGCATGAGTGAAAAGTTGTTCATTATAAAGTGTATTAAGTGAGGGTGAAAAGTTGTTTACTATATACAGGTTGGCTTATCACGAGTGTATTAAATTTTAAGCTAGGGTGAGGGGGAAAAGTTGTTCACAAGCGAGTGAGAGGGTGATATGTAGTGGGATGGTTAGTTCAGTTAACACCAAAACTCATTGAAGGCCGCCGCACGGCACGACATCATGACCCTATCACCTCTCCCCCCCTAAAACTAGTGTGGAAACCTCCACTTTCTTGCGGCTCGACCCGCAAAACTCGAACTATTTCGCAAAATTAGGTTATCGTATTTTCCGCAGTATTTAGGGCCTCGGTCGCAAAATTGGAGGGACTACTGTAATTTGTAATAGCTCCCTTGATGATATAAATATGTAATTTCTTCATATTATTGTGAAATATGTTGTCAGAGGCAAGAGCCTACAACGTGCACCCTATTATTACCATAGCTTCATTTCGGATTCATCATTCATCCAATGATTCAGTGGGGAAGTATTTATTGAATTATATATAATTTTTTTTTTTATGCTCCCAACATTTTAACACTGCATTCAGAGTTTGCATGGTGGACATTTAGTCTGGCATAGAGTGGGAGGGAGTCAGACTCAGTCAGTAAAGAGAGCAGTACCAAAAGCCTCACACCGTGACAGCCAGACGGCTACTATACACTGTAATGGGGCGGTAGGCTGGCAGCAGCCACACCAGGGTTGCCATTTGGTATTTTTCATTAATAGTAATGCAAAATTTGTTTGGTAATGAGTAATTATGATTTGGTATTGGACGTTGGACCTGAATGGTGGATTGTCTGCTCGTTTAGATTAACTTACAGTACTACAAATCCTTTATCTACACAACATAGGCTACTGCTGTTTATAAGGGGAGATAATACTCATATTTATAATTTGTCTTGATATATATATATATATTACTCTTGCTTTAATAATTTGGTAATGAAAAGTGCAGTTTGGTAATAAAAAGTGAGGAGTTTCGTAATGAGGCCGATTTCAAATCTGGCAACCCTGAGCCACACTCCCTGTCCGGGATCCACAGATCAAAAGTACCAACCTTACCGCGCAAAAATATTTCATTTCAATGTAAGGGTGGGGTTGATACTTTTTTTGCTGACTGTACCAGTTCTTTTGCTTCATTCATATTTATTCCACATTTTCTTACACAATCACTCACCATATCATGCCATTTTCTCCGTGGTCCTCTCCATCTTCTTCTCCCTTCAAAATCACTCTTATACACCACTTTTGTATTATCCATTATTTCAACATGTCCATACCACCTCATAATACTTTCTTCCACTCTCTGATCCAGTGATTTGCTCACACCACACCTTTTGCGGATTTCAGTATTTTTCACCATGTCAATTCTATAAACACTTCTCAACATATCCATCTCAACTGCTCTTAGTTTTGACTGCTCATACTCATGCCACTCCAAGGTTTCACAGCCTTTATGTCAAAGTGGGCTCTAACACTCCTTCATGTAATCCTCTTAGGCTAACCCTCTATTTCTAATCTGTGACTTTATTGCACCTGCTACCTTTCTCCATTGTGGTACTGTATATAATTATGGTGGGTAGGTTGTTCAGAATATTTTAATAGCATTGTGTTGTCATGTGTTTCTTGTATTTGGAGGATGGGGGTTAACCATACAATATGTTCTAACCTGGTGACATCTTTCATTACAGTAGTTAAACTTCTGGCAGCATTGACAGCTTCCTGGGCCAATGTCTGTATTGATTCCTTTTTCTTTTGTTTCTGGATTAACTGATTCTCCATTTCTTCTCTTCGTTTCTCTTCTGCTTCCAAATGCCTTTCCATCTCCTCCACTGCCTTCCTCAGTTGCTTGACTTCCATTTCTGCCACAAGCATGTTTGTCATGGATTGATTCACAATATTCACTTCCATCCAGTTGTTTCCATTTCCATGTCTTTGGCCTCTCTGCATAAATGAAATGAATTATTTTCTCTAAAAAAATACTGTTTATATAACAGAACTTATATAGAATTATATTTCATACTGTATATGGTACAAGTGAACTTATCTATAGTTTTTCTAAAGCTACTAGTAGCTGAACAGACTACACAGAATGGAAGTATGGCTTAACACAGTATTGAAGAAAAAGTGTTGAAGGCAATCAAACTTTCAATTACTGTACTGTACTATGGTTTATCCAACAGAAAAGTTTATTACTTGAATCTCAATGGCTAGGCATCCAAAAAAAAAATGGTATGCCTAAGTCAAAGTATAATTATAAGTCCACTCTAGGCAGGATAAATTGGTAAAGCATCTTTTAAAAGTATCTTAATGACTATCTACTATACATACTTTATCCCTAATTTGTTTTGCAATGGACTGTACAGTAGGCAAAAAAAGTTTCGTTACCATCCTTTTAACAGTGTGATGTAACATTGGTACACCTGACTGGTGAGTCAGGTGTAACGAGAGTGTCTTATATACAATAGTTCTTGAACACTCAAAATTTAGTTTAAAATCAGCTAAACTTTTGATATAAAAAAGCTGTCACTGCCGCGGCCCGCATATTATCAGAGGGGCAAAGACGATAGCCGTCTTGGATGACACGAGGCACGGCTGCCCAGTCTAGCGGAGTACCAATCCTGCCTCGCTAACGATATTAAAATTAACGTATGGGTGGTAACGAAACTTTTTTTGCCGACTGTACAGTTGGCACACAAAGTACTGGAACTCCCCTGTGGATAATTATAGTAAATTTCAATGTAAGGGAGGTTCCAATACTTTTTTTGCCAACTGTACATGCAGCCATGGAAATTTACCATCGATTCAAGAAAAACAGATTATTGTTCTAGTACTAAATCATAAACCAACCACATCTCTACATCATGAGCAGGTACCGGTACCCTATGTTGAAAATTATAGTGGTTTACCATTAGAGGCAGTTGATCCACCAAGGTAGTAGAAGTTTTGCTTGCACACTTCCTTGGTGTAACATGAAGCTCCTGGTGTAACAATAGCTGTCAAGAAACATAATGCCAAATCAACCATAGAGTATGAAAATATTTTTTTATATGAAATAGAAAAAAAATACAGTATAATCCTGAGCTTTCAGTTCATTAATACAATCTGGAACAAAGAAATACTCCAGGCCTATATATATTTGCTGATTTGAAGCCAATCTGTTGGGATTAAATGGGTACAAGTATGTACAGCCTCTACTTCATGTTGAATTTAAAACCCCTATTGAATTCAGTTAATATGAGGTTAACTTCCCACACGAAATGTATGGGGTACTTTCAGCAACAAACAACACACATTTTTTGGTTACAGTTATTAAAAATATATCATGTGTTCAATAAGCACTTTTTTTTCACTGTTGTTTCAGTTATTATTACAGTTATATACATAACTTTCTATCTAGTTTAAAAAAAAATTGTCCAAAAAGGGTAAACAAATAGCAAACTAAGGCAACTGAAAATATAATATTCTTTACTGTGCAAAGCAGGAATGACCACATAACACACAGCACTTAGTTAGTCCCCTGTACATTCAACGGCAAAAGTCCTGTAGTCATATCTGCCAAATCATGAAATACAGAATGGAAATAGAAGCTTCACAGGTTCAAAAATAGAAGAACCAAAGAAGTTTATTAAATTGCATCAGTATAGGCCTAGT
This sequence comes from Petrolisthes cinctipes, assembly GCA_033782935.1. Taxonomy (NCBI): domain Eukaryota; kingdom Metazoa; phylum Arthropoda; class Malacostraca; order Decapoda; family Porcellanidae; genus Petrolisthes; species Petrolisthes cinctipes. The sequence continues at coordinate 37,825 of JAWQEG010001758.1, read as the reverse complement.
TCAATTTTGTATGGTGAAAGTGTTTGTTCGTTGATTATTCTTAATGTAATATACCTTTCAGAAATGCTGAGTGAGACGGCAGGACTTTTGCTGTCGACTGTACATACAGTACAGTACCTGTATTGGCCAGGATTTGAACCTGTACACTCTGGTTCTATGGGCAATAATTATGAACATTCTTGGTGTACACGATGTTGTGGTACCAGTACGACGACTCCATTGTTACACTACTGAGCCATCATTGTACCAGAGTACTACACCATCGTCAACACCATCAAGTAATGTTCTTGTGTATGTATGGCCCTAACTGTAAGGACTGCAGTGTTGAAACTCTTACCAATTAAAAATTAACTGATAAGCCACAACAGGTATCATCACAGGACCATCAGTTATATAAGTTAGTCATATATATTATTTTAACAATTGTGCCTATGCCAAAAAATGTAAATTAGGTCTAATGTAGATTATTATCTTATACAACTTTACACCTCTATAGTTACTGTAACATCACTTTTAGTGACTTATCCTTTAAGTTAAACCTAAGGATAATATTCAAGTTGAACCATATAAATAGAAAACAGTTTTTTCCTCAACATTATTTGGGCAATAAAATATGGCCTTACCTCTGATTTTGAGGCCTCGTTTATCAGTGTTTCTATCTTTTGTTCCACTTTCATCAGTGACCCACTAAGTACCACCTGTTGTAACCCATCCATATTTACTCTTCTTATATTGTTTATCTTTCGAAAGGTAGCTTAACAATCTCGATTTTCTTCTCTCTCCTCTCACGTGTTCCGTCTTTTATGTGTACTGCTGTACTCACTGTCTCACTCACTGACTCAAATTTTGGCGGCAAAAAATTGGCGGAATTTGGCGCCCTTGGCTCATACGTGGCTATGATGAATTTTTGGCCCTATACTTGAAATACAAGTGGACAAAGACAAATAGATATGTACAATAGACAAATGGAATAATTGAATGAAAGCAAAAATGCGTTTATAAGTCTGTGTCCAGTTATGAGTAAACAATATTATGAAATAATTATGCAGAGATGCATATTATATACATGGATGCACATGTGCAGTTTTTCACTGCCCTCCTATTAAGTGGAGCCTATAATTCCTATGTATTATTTTATAAATAAATAGGGAAGGCAAGATGGCGAGTGAAGGCAGATTATGAGGCAGATAGCAGAGACTAGCGCAACCTATTCATTTATAGAGATTACCAGATCAGATTCAGTAAGGAGTGACTGAGACGGATCTGTTCGAAGGAAATTTTTTAATCTTTTAGAAAATTACAGTATATATCATTTAAATAACGTACTAACAAATAGAATATAACTAAAGAACACATTTTATAAAGACAAGGAATGATAATAACAAGAAAATAATAATATGTATTGACCACATGTGGGAGACTCCGTCAGTGTTGCCAGATACAGGGATTTTTTTCTGTTTTAAGCATGAGGGTAATATAGAAATAGGTTCACAGTGGTCAATATATCAAGATTGTTCAAGAGTAAAAATATAAATTTCTACAAGACGAAATACCAAAAAAACCCATCAATGTTCAAGAGTAATAAACAGGGAATTATTGAGGCAAAAAGGGAAATTCTAAAGGTGAAGTGAGACAAATTTCGTCAAGCAGACCTGGCAACACTGGTCTCCGTCCGCCTCACTCCGCGTGGTTGACTGGTTGTTGTTGTGAATTTGTGGTATTGGTGAACGAGAGGCTGTGGAGCCCTCGGTTATCTTATTTAAAATGTTGGTGCTCTTCGAAACAGCGGCTGGTTTCGCCATATTTAAGGTAAGAATGGGTATCAAGAGTCAGTGGAAGCAGCAATAAGCCATGATTGATATTGTGTGCATGATGTAAATGTAAGGGCCATATTCAAGAACATTGTGATGTATACGATGGCGTTATACGTGTACCATGGCTCCATAAAAAACACAACAGAGCCATCATACTGATGCCACGCCATCGTCAACACCACAGATGTCCTTGAATACGGTCCGGTAAATATTGAATGAATTACCGTTATTGGGTACGGTTTTTCTACCTTCATTACCCACTTATTTAGACCATTCTAAGACTATTTTCTTCTATGGCATTTTCTCCGCAAATGCCCCATTTCCAAGATAGGGCATATTCGGTAAATATTGAATGAATTACCGTTATTGCGTAAGGTTTTTCTACCTTCATTACCCACTTCTTCAGACCATTCTAAGACTATTTTCTTCTATGGCATTTCCTCTGCAAATAGGGCATATTCAAATGGGGCACTTTGAAATTAGCCTGACCTTACCTGACCTAACCTAACCTAACCTAACCTAACCTAACCTAACCTAGACCGCATCAGACTACCAGGACCTAACCTGGGCAGACTACCGGAACCTAACCTGGGCAAACTACCCGGAAATAATCGTGAAAAAGTACAATAAATGACTTTGGCAAAATACTGGGACTCGGCCGGATCTGGCAACACTGCTGCAAAATGGTAATTCTTTCAATAAATACCGCATATTCAAATGGGGCATTTTGAAATTAGCCTGACCTAACCTAACCTAGACCGCATCAGACTACCAGGACCTAACCTGAGCAAACTATCGGGAAATAACCGTGGTAAAGTACAGAAAATGACCGGGCCAAAGTACTGGGACTTAGCCGGATCTGGCAACACTGCTACAAAACGGTAATTCTTTCAATAAATACCTACGGTCCTAACTTCGGTAAATATTGAAAGAATTGCCGGTATTATTACAGAATAACTGGGTGTTTGGCTAGGATCGCGCAGTGTTACCACGTCTGGCTAGGTCCCGGAAATTTGCCCCAGTCACTTTATGATAGTTTACACTGGTTATATCCCGGTAGTTTACCCAGGTTAGGTCCCGGTAGTTTGCCCAGGTTAGGTCCCGGTAGTCTGCTGTGGTCTAGGTTAGGTTAGGTCAGGTAAGGTCAGACTAATTTCCAAATTATGTTTGTAAAACGGGGCATATCTCGAAAACGGGGTATCTCCGAGAGAAACACCATATATGAAAAGTGTCTTAAAATGGTCCAAAATAGTGGGTAATGATACTAAAATATACACTATAGGGAACCCAGTTCTTCTGTAAATTTACCGAATTGCCGTCATTGCGTACCTGGTACGGTTTTTCTACCTTCATTACCCACTTGCTTAGGTATTTATTGAAAGAATTACCGTTTTTAGCAGTGTTGCCAGATCCGGGTAGGTCCCAGTATTTTGGGTATTTATTGAAAGAATTACCATTTTGTAGCAGTGTTGCCAGATCCAGTATTTTGCCCCTGTCATTTCCTATACTTTACCACGGTTATTTCTGGGTAGTTTGCCCAGGTTAGGTCCCGGTAGTCTGCTGTGGTCTAGGTAAGGTCAGGCTAATTTCAAAGGGTATTTATAGAAAGAATTACCGTTTTGTAGCAGTGTTGCCAGATCTGGCTAGGTCCCAGTATTTTGGGTAAATATTGAATGAATTACCGTTATTGCGTACGGTTTTTCTACCTTCATTACCCACTATTTTAGACCATTCTAAGACTATTTTCTTCTATGGCATTTTCTCCGCAAATGCCCCATTTCCAAGATAGGGCATTTTGAAATTAGCCTGACCTGACCTAACCTAACCTAGACCGCATCAGACTACCGGGACCTAACCTGGCAAACTACCGGAACCTAACCTGGGCAAACTACCGGGAAATAATCGTGATAAAATACAATAAATACTGGGACCCAGCCGGATCTGGCAACACTGCTGCAAAACGGTAATTTTTTCAATAAATACCGTAGTTTGCTCCGGTCATTTCCTGTACTTTACCACAGTTATTTTCCAGTAGTTTGCCCAGGTTAGGTCTCGGTAGTCTGCCCAGGTTAGGTCCCAGTAGTCTGATGCAGTCTAGGTTAGGTTAGGTAAGGTCAGGCTAATTTCAAAATGCCCCATTTGCGGAGGAAATGCCATAGAAAAAAATAGTCTTACAATGATCTAAATAAGTGGGTAATGAGGGTAGAAAAACTGTACGCAATAACCGTAATTCTTTCAATATTTACCAAAAATAGTCTTAGAATGGTCTAAATAAATGGGTAATGAAGGTAGAAAAACAGTACGCAATAATGGTAATTCTTTCAATGTGTACTGTATTTTGCCCCGGTCATTTCCTGTACTTTAACACGGTTATTTCCTGGTAGTTTGCCCAGGTTAGGTTCCGGTAGTTTGCCCAGGTTAGGTTCCTGTAGTTTGTCCAGGTTAGGTCCCGGTAGTCTGCTGTGGTCTAGGTAAGGTCAGGCTATCTAGGAAATGGGGCATTTGCGGAGGAAATGCCAAAGAAGGTCCTGGACTCCCGGTAGTCTTACATCTGTAGGCTAGAAGCTTGTTTTCATTACATGCCTCATATTGTATAGTAGGCTACCTCCTATGGCTACCTCTTTTATCCTTGTGGAGTAATGTTTTGCTTTTAGATGAAATAGAAAAGTAAAGAAAAAAATACTGTGTTTATCTTGAATTCCAATACCGTACTGTAATTGTATAGCATATTACAGTATTGGAATTCAAGATAAACACAGTATTTTTTTATCATGCAGTACTGGTAATTTGTATCAATATGTCTAATTTTTCCAGTTATTGGATGAAAAGAAGCTGCAGCAAGTGGACAACCTTTTTCAAGACTTTCAGACTCCTGCACAAGCAAGTAAAGTGTAAGTACTACAGCTGCTCTACATAGTTAATTGTACTATATACCATACAGCACTGCATATTTATATACTGTAGAACATTGTGTTCCTAATTAGACCTCACAGAATAGGAGGCTGCATGAGTGAATTTACTTCGAGCAAGCTAAAAACTCAACAAGCACTACATGCTTTGTGATTTCAAAATCTACAGACACCACACAAACATATTCACCAGGTTTTCACAGAGGGATAAGGGGTTGTTAGGCCCAGAAGATCTAGCCGACTAGGCATGTGTAGAGGGTCAGACGGGCTAATGCTGTTGGTAACGAAGCTGGAGAAAATAATCCTGTTGCTGCTACTTCATCCAGTTAACTACAGAACAGTATTTCATTTGTCAGTTCTTATGTTGACATGGAGGTGCATTCTTTGTAAATGACAGGTTAACTATTGCATCTGTGTCACCTAGTAACTGAGTACTGTAAAGTATATATGATATTCGATGGTTTAAAACTGGAATATGCTTTCTAATTAGTTATCCTATGACCTTTCAGTGTTCAGCTTCAAGAATTTAAGAAGTTTGTTGATTCAGCTGAGGCCTTGCAGGCAGGAGTAGCACTAAATGAAGGCAAGATATGCAAGCCCTTGAAGAAGTTATTGAAAAAGGTATTTGCAGAGGAGGCCCATGAGCAACTTGTGGTGTGGGATGCCAAGCTGGGAAACAGCATCAAGGTGCGTTAACATTGATTAACATTAACTGGTGATCACTGGTAGAATAATGATGTAGTAATATTTGTTGATCTGATAAGGTAAGTTTCTACTTTTTGGTGTGTGTTTTTCATTAATGTGAACTTTATAGTGATGGTTTTCTTGCAGATGCACTATTCTTATTTCAGTTCTAATGCTGATAATATTACTCAGACATAAAACAGTTAAAGAAATCAGAGAAAACCTGTAAAATTAGCACTGTTTGCATTTTCTCTGACTACAAGCAGATGAACTTGTCAGAGGAAAGTATTGTATAGTCACACATCTCTTGCATTTCAATCCCACAATTTCGAATGATGCATTATAAGTGTTTTATAATGTCTTTTAGGAGAAACTTGGTGTCCAGTGTGTGAGTAACACCAATGTCAGTGAGCTGATGAGATGCATCAAGTCCCAAGTGGAGGGCCTCATCCCTGGACTTCAGGAGAAGGAATTATCAGCAATGGCCCTTGGTCTTGGCCACAAGTAAGTATAGTAGTGAATAGTCAAGTAGTTGAAAGGATTATTGTCTTGTTGTATTATGGCATTGATAGCTTTTACAAAATTCTCACAATTAGGGATGGAATCTCTTGTTGGTGAAATTTTACAAAGAAAAGATTGGGGGACAATTCACATTGTTCAACATACTACATAGGAGCTACTTTGTTGGTAGTAGTAAGTGTATACTGCCTTGTTTAGGGAGACCACTGCCATAATGTCGTGAGTCTCGAGGAAATGCATGTATTCTTTTCAGTCTAGAATTAGGATATCGGCCAAACACCAATTAATCAACCCACACATCTATGGAAACATCTCCTTTACCAGTTGTACTTCTATACAAGAATATCTTGTCTACATAACAAACTTCTTGCATAATTAAGATAAGAACATGGAGGTGTACTGTTAGGTGGGATCACATTTTTGTACCTGTCCTAGGGAGCAATAAATAATCTTTTCTTAATGCAGTCTAATGCTTCACTGTGTCACAGTGGTTATACCTCAAAAACCTTATTGGTCACGATCTTGCTTTATTGCCACTGTAAAAGCAATTACAGGTATAAAGAACTTCAAATATCTGTATGGTCTGACCTTCCACTAAATACTTTCATATTTATTCCCCATGTAGCCTGGCAAGATACAAACTCAAGTTCTCCCCGGACAAAGTTGACACCATGATTGTGCAGGCCATCAACCTACTGGATGACATTGACAAGGAACTCAACAACTACACAATGCGCTCCCGGGAGTGGTATGGCTGGCATTTTCCTGAGCTGAGTAAAATAGTGACAGACAACCAGGCATATGTTCGCACTGTCCTGCGCATGGGTACCCGAGATAAAGCTGTCGTCACTGACTTCTCTGAAATCCTACCTGAGGAAGTAGAGCAGAAGGTGAAGGAGGCTGCTGAAGTGTCAATGGGCACAGAGATATCAGAGGAAGACATTCTCAACATATCATGTTTATGTGAACAGGTAATTAAATTAAACATTCTATTAGTCATTATCTTCTGGTGGGCATCATCAGCAGCCATTAATCATTTAGTCCCAATCTAGCATATCTGTTTATTTCCAGTATCTGTGTGGTTCTCTGTAGACTGTACTGTAGCTTCTTGTTTCATCTCTGGTTACCATTTTTTCATGTCAACTACCTATTCAGTATTACCAGTACCACCAGAGAAAGTGATATTAAAACTGTCAGCCCAGTGGTGGGGGTCTACCTCTGAGGATAAACCCTCTCCCACCTGCAAGTTATGTATCATCCACGTGAAAAGAACGGTGTTGGATTTTCTCTTCTCGTCCCTTGCTCTAACCACATAGGAGTCTGGATTCAGTTTCTGCTACTCCCTCTTTTTTTTAACTTTACCTTATAGTCACAAAATGTGAATTATACTCTTTCAGTAATCAATATAATGCTGTTTGGTAAAAAGTGTTAATTTAGAGAATTTCTACCATCAATTTTGTATAAATCGGGGATAGCTTGTTTTCCTCATTTGACACTCCACTGTGGGGTAAATATTTGACATAAGAAACTAATAAATACATATTCTAGTGTGTAATTTCAAGCTCTTTAAATTTACACTCCCAAAATTTGTCGTTGTGCAAGTTGACAATGCAACCCTGAATTGTTGGTAGGATGGACAGGTAGGGTTGGGGACTTGCAGTCTTTAGTGCTTAAATGGTGAAGATACTGGGTTTGAGGGAGTAGGTTTGCTATTTGTGTATTTTCATGATATGCATTGGAGTCTGCCATACATTAATGGGGTTTGACTATGTGAGACTGTGAGATCCCTGCAGACTCAATGAAAATTAGTGTAATGTTGTTTAATTGTTTGTTTTTCTTGTAGGTTCTGGAATTGACTGATTATCGTGCACAGCTCTACGAGTACCTCACAAATCGCATGGGTGCCATTGCACCTAACTTGACAATCTTGGTTGGAGAGCTTGTAGGAGCTCGTCTCATCGCCCATGCAGGGTCCCTGATGAACTTGGCCAAGCATCCAGCTTCCACAATACAGATCCTAGGAGCTGAAAAAGCACTGTTTAGAGCACTAAAGGAGAGACATTCTACACCCAAATATGGTCTTCTCTACCATGCTCAGCTAGTGTCAAATACCAGCTCGAAGAATAAGGTACTGTATGTGATATGAGCTTGGTGGACAGAAAACCATAATTGATAGTCTAGCATCGTCCTCATTCTTTATTTGTTTGATTGTGATACTGTAGAGCTCGTAACTAAATTGTAACATTTAAATGTGTTGAATATCTCTTCACTACAGGGTAAAATGTTTTGTATATTTTGTAAAGAAACCTACTTTCCAGTTTCATCGGGTAGTTCCTTTTCACAGGGTTAATAACAATAATAGCAACCTTACTGAATGAAACAAGAGTAAAAGTATTATTCTCTGCTGTTACCACCCTTCACATCCTGTTGAGTAACAATGTGTGACAAAGGTATAGATAGATGGATAGATTTATAACCAGTGTCTTAATTAATAGTGTTTTACTATGGCTTTTTCAGGATGAAGTTAAGTAATGTAGTGGAATGGAAATAAGACATCTCATATGGTGGTTCCACAACACACAATATTATTTTTTGTGTGTATTGATGGTATTTTTATCTGCATCTTATGCTTTGTATGATGACAGTCTTTTAGTGTTGTCATCCACAGAGTTAACTAAATTCAATTCACTCCGTCTTTGCCACAGGGTAAAATATCTCGTATGTTGGCTGCAAAGGCTGCCTTGGCATGCCGTTATGACGCGCTGGGTGAAGAGACCACCACAGATATGGGTATTCAGAACCGTGCCAAGTTGACATCCCGGATGTCAATGCTGGAGGATGGCTTCACACGGAGGATCTCAGGAAAAGGAAAAAGCATGGCTCGGGCTGAGAAATACCTGGGCAATAGGTAAGTTTATGGAGTTATTTTTTTGTTAGTGGTATATTAACATTTTAATGAATATCCATATTAGTAAAGATAAACCTAGGGGAGGTACAGATGGATATTGTTTCGTGTGGTGCACCCTATGTGTTTGATGCTTGCTTTTCCCAGACAGTACTTAGTAGTACAGAGATTTGTATATATCCTTGAGTACTGCATCTTTCATCTTTATTATCAGAACACAAGACAAGTGTTATACTGTCCCTTCATACTTGAAAACACAAGAGCCATATAATGGAGAAATCATACCAATAAATCAGATTTTACTCTAAATCTAAATTCAGTTATACGGCGCCTAAGGAGGTTATATATAATGGAAATTTCCAAAAAATTCAAGGGTATTTCCTGTAAATTCTTGATAATGTTATGCACACAGGAATTTTTGTAACTCTTTTCTATAACCTCCAGATCTTGAAAAGTACGGATCCTCACGAAGAGAAATACTTGATGATGTAAATAACTCATATATAACTAATGAATACCTATTGGATATATAAATTGTATCTTAATAGTTGACTAGACTGCACTGCAGTTTTGTGCATGGATGTCCTTAATGTAATTGAAATTGATTGAAAAAATTTAAACAAGAACTTCATGAACACATGACACCGCTCATATATACGAGGTGTATGCTGTACATTGTTTTGTAGTACAGTACTCACAAAAATCTACTGGTATAGTAATTAATGGATAATGTATATTCATGATGAAATATATGCTATAACAGCAGAAAATATTAACAGCATAAACTTACCTTCAGAAGTAGGGGTCCTGTACTTATTTTTTTGCTGCAGATTTTTCAGTAACACCGCTCACTTCTGCTTGTACCTTCAACAAGCTTGTTCAATTGTTCCTTTTTCTTTCACATTTTGTAGATTTCCGTTTTCTATCCCATAGTCCTTTACAGTTGTCACACAAGCCATACCACGCTTTACTTCTCTATTATTTCCAGTTTCTTTGCAAGGCTTAGCCACACTGTTTCTTGATTTACCTGCACTTTAGGCATTCTGCTACAGTACTAAGGTTACACAAAATCACTAAGGGGATGCAGTGTTGAAGAGATGAAGTGTGTGTGCAGATTGGTGCAGGCAGACAGTATGGTGCCAAGTGTTGGTTAGGCGGGCAAACAATGTGGTGGGAGCCAACCAAAACAAAGAGGAACTACTTTGGTCGGCTGGTGCCAGCAGAATAGCTTTGATTATTGCTACATATAGAAGAATTGTTCTGATATCCCTACAGTAATTTGGAATATATTTTTTTTTTTTTTTCCCGCTTTATCGAGCCTTCCACCGATTGCCTTCCCTTAAATGAAGCTTGTACTGTATCAGTATGTCTATCTCTTTCTCTGATGATTCATTCTTTTCAAAAACTAACCTCATGGAGGTGGACACAACAGAAGAACCTGCAGTATTTTTTCCTCTTCCAACACTCCCTCCTCACATGATCAAACCCTCCAATAGCACCCATACTTTCACTTTCTACACGCTTCACTCATTTGGTGATTTTCCTGGTTCTTCTTACTCTCGTAAATTCTTTTTAAATTCTCCGTATTACATTCTCTAAATGTTTAAAATCCTGCCATGTGCAATGCTTCACTCTCCACTTTCAATATATTAATTTTATCAATGTCTCTTTTTCATTTTTTAGTGAGACGAAAGAATACAAAATTGCTGCTGATAGTACAATGGAGAGTTCCAGCAAACGAAAGTTTGGTCAAGTTACTGATTCATCAACAGAACCTGAAGCAAAGAAGATAAAGGTAGAGATGATAGAAGATGAAGTTGCAGGTGAGTGATTACTGTTATAACTATACTCAGAATGCAGAATGTTCTCCTGGCTGTACATAGATACCTTCACACACTCCACATGGCTCAGGAGTGTGGCAGTAAAGCTGGTGGAGAAAAATTTTTCTATAGAACTTCAGAACTTATGTCTAGTGCAGTATGGTACTTGCATCCTAGTCCAAGTTGTAGAGAGGGAATGGTTGAAGTAATAAGTATAGATATACTATGATTTAATGCATTATAGTTTATATAATATTTTTGATCGCACTTAATAAAAATGTAAAGGCAACAGTTCTGAAATGATATGGGAATGTGGAAAGAATGGATATAGTACAAGAGTAGTGAAAAATGTGTTTAAGATTGATTTTGAGGGGAAAATTGTACAATATAGGGAGTGTGTAATAAAGCATGGAATAAGAATGGATGAAGGAAAAGAACATGTACTATTATCCATGGGGGGGTTCCAATACTTTTTTGGCCTACTGTACATGATGGGCAAAAATCAAAAATAATTTTCTTAACTAGGCGGAGTGTATGTTGCTGGCAGCCCAGTTTTAACTTGACAAGTCATGGGATGGCTTCTTTCACTAAGGCTAAATGAAGAAACTTTGGTGGTCGTTAATTTGCTAGAACTTGTGGAAGAGAGCTGAGATTTTTGTAGGCTTGAAAGGAAGTGAATATGAGTGTGGTACATTTCACTGTGTATTCTGTCCCTCTCTTTGTAATTTATTATTTTTATTTCCTTCCCTGGCTGTAGAGTCTTCAAAGAAATGTTACTAGAGTATTGGTGATGATTGATTCCCTTTCGTTATGATATGACCACTGATAATGTGAATACATTAGATCTTTATTATCAACTCCAGCTTGTGGCGTGTTATCAGATTTGAAAGTATTTGTTTACTTTCTTTCAACTCACAAACACCTTGTACCTTACAGTCCACTTACTGTAGTTCTCTTGCCAAAATCACCAGAGTTAAATCAAGAGTTGCTACACTGTCCAGCATCTTTTATTTGGACATCTGCAAATCAGCTGAGCATGACTGAAATTGTCTATGGTTTAAGATTGTACTTTATTTTTAACCCATCTAAAAAACTTTTTCAGTAACTTCAGCTGCCGTTGGTGAAAAAATTAAGAAGAAAAAGAAGAAGAAACAACAAGGCACAGAAGCAGAAGCCAAAGTAGAAGTGAAGGAGGAACTTGAAGAAGAATGTCCTGTGGCTTCAGGCTCTGGGGAAAAGAAAAAGAAGAAAAAAAAGAAGCCCCAGCAAGAGGGACAACAGGAAGGGGTTTCTATGGAGACGGAAGTCCAGCAGCAACCTGAGGAGACGCCTGTAGAGGGTCCACAGGGGGAAACCGGAGGGGAAAAAAAGAAAAAGAAGAAAAACAAGAATAAAAATAAACCTAGTGAGTGAATTAGGTACCTTAGGTTGGCAATATTATTTTCCTCTTGACTTCATTCTTTCTTCTCTTGTCTGTGGTTTCATCCAAAATTAGAATGATCAGCACAGTATAGTAGCTAGGTTGAACATCCTCCTACTCGTATATTTTATGAAACTGACTTGCTTGCAATACCTTCAATCAGTACATTTTTTTTCTAACTTATAAGATATATGAGAAGATGGTGTTTAGCTGAAAATTTTGTTGCTTGAAATGTATATGTACAATAATTGTACATATACATTTCAATTATTTACGTATTACTTGAAAAATTAAAGAAATGTATAATTTCCCACATGTACCACTTATTGTCTTAGCTACCTAAGACGACTAGAATATATACAACATTTGTACAATAAATATTAATTGTTTAAAACCTCTGAGTCCCCTAATATACCATATAAGTGTTATTTGTTTAATTTATGACGCTCAGAAGTTCAGGGAGGCTGGAAGGATGTTATGCACTAATGCACATGCTAGTCCCCTGTGGAAGAGAAGGTTGATGGATGAGCCCATAACCAACTTGGAAAGTATGAAGTATAATACAGTGTGTGCATCATGTATTTCCTGATTATTAACATTTATTGCACAAAACTAGGTTACAAGCATACATATATTTTTTGATTGAACACAGATTTTTTCCATAATATATGAGTACATGTATATATATTAGCTCCATTTGCTGCCCAGAAAAGATCTTTGCAATACAGTACGTGATTTCAAGCCACTTGAGGTGAAGGTATTATAGCCGGATGTAAATAAGAAGCGAGTTTGGGCGGGATGGGTACGTGACTTCCCCCACCTAACAGTGTTGTCATTTTACCCAAACAAGGCATACACTATCTCGTACCTTCATTATTTAGTATTTGAAATAGTCTTTAAAACTTCAAGTAATTATTGTATATGATAAACTTTGATTATATGATGTAGCCTATTATGTGTCGATATTCAGGATAAGTCATTTATGTATGGAAGTGAATCTAGTACACATGACAGTGTACTACTCTGCGTTGGTGTCATGTCTGGGTAACCCCTTCTGGGACTCTGGGGTCACTACTCCCTGGTAGGGAGGAAGATGCATGGTGAGAGGATGTCTATAGGCGCGTTTCAACACGTGAGACATTCATTCATGAACCCATACTCGTAAATACTTTCTGTATGTACACATTATATGTCAGCTATGTTCCGTTATTATTACATTATAGTAACAAAAATATATAGAAAACAATTTTCAATACTGACAGCACTTCAGAGATTAACTTAATCGCCCCACCCACAACCCACGCCACCACTGAACACCACGACCTCGCGTGGCCATAGGAATGATAGTGATAGGACACTCAGTAGGCTACAGTCTGTCAGTACATTGGGGAAATCGCTATACTTATAGTACTATAGTTAGTTAACTTTACATTCGTATTATTTTGTGATACAAGAGATGCTCTTCGCAACACACAGATTGGTGAAATTTATGATATACCTGTAGTCAGAACAACTTGACTATCGTTTGTATTCGTATATATAATATAAGGGATATTATTTACAACACACACAAGCAAAGAGGGTTTGTGTGTGTTCTATCTTCCCGCCAGCATATTCACAACATGTACTGAGTAGTGAGTACTCCACTCCCGCACCCGCTGAGAGAACTACCGCGTGCTGACAATTTCAAGGGGAAACTCGCTCAAATTTACTTCCCGACACGCCCCACACATACGTCCTGTACGCAAGCGTGTGTGTAGCCCATTACTGAATATACAATGTGCGCTCGAGAGTGTGTGTATTAAAAGATTTTCTCTCATAATATTTTCAGGAAATTAACCTGAAATTTTGCCACAGGGTGTTTCAGATCTAGCGCGGTCTTTTATCTTCCTCTTCAATTTAATAAACAGTACAAATAAACCTGTTTAGTACAGTAGCTTTGTTTGGAGAACTATGAGAACTCCAATTTGCCCGTAATGTACTACTGAACTAAAGTACTATGTTGAAGTGTCACTTTAATTTAATAAAGTAACTAACCCTACATATGTCGTCACCGTTACCGTGATTCACCCGTTATGGTTGCGGTCTGTTGATCATTGGTCACGGCCGTGGGATCCACTGACTAGGCTTGGTAGGGGTAACTTACCTTCCCTTACTGTGTTTATAATGTGTTTACACTTCCATTCCTCTCCTTATCATCATGTTTACCTTCCCTTTCCTTGTGGCTTTGTGCTAGAGCTCATTGTTATATGTTATTTCCTCTCCATCCACTCTTCTCACTGAGTATTTTAAAGCAGTTTAAAATTATTGAGACGTTGAGCAAATCGAGACATTATATGTAAGCTATGACACTGAGTAAATTCATTCTTTGTGTTCAGTGTTTTCAGCCTTATGAATAGGGTCCGGGCTCGGTACGTTATAGTCACATCATTCTATCCTTCTCATTTTCCTCTTTTGTCCCGTTTTTATTTGACCTTGTTTCTCTCCATCTCCCGATTTCTCTTCCTTTCATTCTACTCTCATATTACTCTTCTGTCACTTTTTTTCTTTTACTTTATTCCTCTCTATCTCTTCTCATTCCCCTTACTTTCATTCTTCTCTCAATATTCATCATTTGTCACGTTTTCCTTCAACCTCTCTTCTCCCGTCTCTTTCTTTCCCCTTTACCACATAATAATTCTCACCTCACCAGCCCGGCCATCACCCCTTTCCTCCTCTCCACCGGCTGTAAAGGTCTACGTGTTACGCTTCGGGAGACCAAGTACAGTAACGCGAGATGTGTGTGCGCTGTATATAATACGGTACAGGTATAGTGACGACCATTCACTCTCCTCCCTCACACGCGTACACCTATAGTCTCCTCGATCCTGGCTCTTGCCTCCCCATACGTATAAACTGGGAGTGACCGTGGGTGGATGTACTATACAAATAAATAACTATAAATATTATGGAACTGATATTGGAGATTGTGTTTTTCGTAGTGAAGCTTTACGGTAAATTAAAGGTGTAAAGTTCGTTTTGGAAGGACTACATGGAAATGACATCTTTACCTGCACATTAGTCCTTTGGGTTCGACAAAACAATAGCCTATTCGACCCTCAAACCAGACCCTCGTGCAGTCGACTTCCATAAATCTGTTTCATCTTCTCGCGACAGAATAATTAAGCAATTTTACTGATTGTTAATAAGACTGGTTGTATTAGAGACGTGATGAAACAAGCCTGATTTGTGAAGACGGTTTCACTCGTGATTCGTAAATGTCATGGCCTCAGTTGCATTTGTCGTGTTGTTGTGTTGGTGGCGGTGTATAAGTGTTGTGCGTTCAGGACATGCTCTACACGCTTCTTGGACACATATTAACCAGCTAAGACAGTCTGAAACCAAGGTCGTAGCGCAGATGAAAACAGTTATTGAATCCTTAGGTGACCTGAGTATTGTTCTGCAAGGGTAAGTCTATGAACTGTGTTAGAATAAGTGATGGTCAAATCATAAACTGGTTCCAAATAAAGTTATTTTGATTATCTCCGGCTGAGTTCACTTCGAGATCACAAGTACCACTGTCAGTATAACTATCCAGTTTCAAGTAAAAAAATGTTTTGAGATTTTCGTAGATTACAACAATTTACATTACACTAATAATAAAGGCCACATAACACTGCTGAGGCTATTTGAGGGTACTACCCTTTCCTCCAAGGTTTCCGTGCAATAGTTAGTCTTGAGCACGCGACTTTGCTTGATGAAAGGCGAGCATGCTGCCAATGTATAGACCCGGTACCCTTTTATTTGTAATTACCCACACTGTCAATTATTGAAGATACGTGTCGTCCTGGGAGGAAGTTGAGGAAGGAGGTGAAGACTTGAGGTGGGAGGAGGGTGACCCAGCTGCAGCCTTTTCACTCTTACGTCACATTGGCCTGGGATGGACCACAGTTGACCAGGCGTTGCACCAGGCTCAGCGCACCCTGCATGGCATTGGTGAGTTATTAGTGTTATTAACTTATGGATCTTGTCTGCTATGTGTTTAAGTGAACAGATTATAGGAAAAAACAAACGTGTCTAGAAGTGCTTATTGATATGGTGAATGCAATGTAAAGTTGGAAATCCGTGGTACATTTTTCTGTCGTGTTCTTGTGGAATGGGACACTAGTAGGCCTATTTAATGAAGGGGTAAGAAATTGGAGACAACACATTCATCCAAACAGTACTATAAACAGACCTCCTATACACTGAGTCCATGGACGGTTCCTTGCCTTAAGTATGAGGAATGAGTATGGTCCAATTTACCACCAGCCAACATCTTCATTATTAACCCCCAAAACAGATGAACTAGCAAGACGTGCAGACGAGGAGCCGCTACCAAACAGTGATGACGTGGCGGCGTCGGCAGAGGCGGTGACACATCTGGCTCACGTGTATGACTTCAACACCACACTCCTGGCTCAATCTGGGCTGGTTCAGGGATTACACCAGTACCTCCACCAGGACCCCAGTCTTCACCAATACCATGCCCTTTCAGGTATACAATATTTTTTATTATTATTATTATTATTATTTTTTTTTTTTTTTTTTTTTTTTTTTTTTTTTTTTTTTTTTTTAAGCCTTCCGGCACGTTATCGCTCAGGGATTTTGAGCAATAGTATAGCTCAATGATATCTTGGTGAGTAAGTCTCTCTGCGAAGCATTATAATTAGACCAAAGTTGGACACATAGAATGGATAAAAAGTCTACAAATGAATGACGTTATAAAACTCATTTGTTGTGGCGTATGACTCCCAAACTATCCTGACCCAACCTCTACAGTGAGTGACCTAGCACACCTGGGCCTGGCAGCGGTCAACAAGGGCTTCTTCAGTGTGGGCGTGGAATTCTTAGGGGCTGCTAGAACGAGGGCAGTCCACAGCCACACCCACACCCACAGGAACACATGGGGGGAGTACACATTAAAAAAATTAGAGGACTTACTCAGCACGGCTATGAAGGTGGTAAGTGTTGATCCTTTGTGTGTGTGTGTGTGTTAAGCCCTCCTCTAGCATATTGGTAAGCGAAAATCCTATGTAAGATCTTATTTGAACTTCAGTCGGTATAGACGTTTTGCGAATATTTGGTAAGTGATTGTACGTTATGTTTGTCTATCTTGTTTACATAATATACACCCACGGACTAAGGTAATGACGCCATGCCAACCTGAACCCGTGACGTGTGAAACGATTCATTTAGTAAAGATCACACCATACTAGGGCAAGGTCATCTTAGACCATTACATAAATCACCCCCATATGGACGATAATTATTGTCCACGACTGTACAGTAGTAAAAAAAAAGTATGTATATATATATATATATATATATATATATATATATATATATATATATATATATATATATATATATATATATATATATATATATATATATATATATATATATATATATATATATATATATATTTGAGTCTAGAGTGTGTGTGTCACTTCCTACAGCACAACCACGTCCTGGAGATGAGAGGTCCCCGCTCACTGAACCATGCCACTGCACCCACACCTTACGGAAACCACGGTGGAGGAGACCTGGTGAGTGGAGGCGTAAGTGACGGGGAGGAGTGGAGGAAACAAAGAATGCAGGGAGAAAGTAGGAGTCAAAATATACAAAAGAAAAAAGCGAAAGAAGGACACGTAATGATGGAAGATAACATACAGTGTGAGGAAGAAGAAAGGAAGGAAAGGAGAATACATAAAAGCAATCGAAAGGGAGAGAAACACATGGGGGTAAAGAAAAGAGAAGAACACGTAGCGAAAGAGGAAGAGAACAAGAAGGAGGTGGGAGTGGATGTAGTTCTTGGAAACGAATACCTTAAGCGTCACGGGAACAAGACTTGGATGGTTGATGAACGCCCTCTGGTAGAACGCCTGCAAATGGAACGTCTGTGTCGAGGGGAGGAACTGAGGGTGAGTAAACCTATGGCAATATTCCCGTCTCGTACATTTATTCTGACGACACATTCCACGAGGCATTTGATGTGATGAGAGTTGAAGCCTTAAGTTTACATACACTACAGTTTAGTAAAATTAGATTCGTATCCAACATAAGGCACACAGGTTAGGATAAAGGTGTGGAATAGTAACATGGTCCCAATGTAATGAGCTTAATGGGTACGAGTTGCTCCTGTTTGTGTAAGTTGCTTTGTTTGAAAAATTATCACAGCCCATAATTTGAAACCTACCTCGGATCGCTTGTAATATTGGTTTGGGCCATTCTAAGACAGATTATTCCATATAAATATTTCGCAAATTGTGAGTTTAGTAAGGGTAAGGGCCCGAAGATTACCCTGATTAAGAACTATCCATTTCCTATTATTAAGTTCATTTTGAAAAGTTGTATTCCATCTCGACCAGCCGTCCTCCGTGACCTCCAAGTTGGTGTGTCGGTACATGAATGGCGGGAGTGCTTGGTTGCTGTTAGCGCCGTTTAAAGTGGAGCAGGTGGCCCTCGACCCCTCCATTACTCTAGTCTACGGTGTCCTGGGGAGGGAGGAGGCTGCCCATATGAGAGTTAAGGCAGTCCCTCACCTCCACCAACCCTTCAACAACAACAAACCCACTCGTCGCCACACATCCACCACCGCCACCGATCACACGAACACAAACCCAACGCTCAAGCAGTACGTATCTATATGTTTCTTTGATAACGGTGTGTGTATTAATGTATCACCTTCACCAACCGTGCAGCTATCCCATCGTGCACTCTACCAATATGTCGCAGGCAGTACGTAGCCACATCTTCCTTGGCATGATTGTGTTGTTAAATATGACCCACACAGCAACACTATTCTTGAGTTTGGCCCTAAATTTGTTGTCCTATTTAAAGGTGATGGTTGAGCATTACAGGCACTAAGTATAACCAACCTCACTTCTCCTTCAGCACGTGGATGAGAGAGGAAGAAGCAGTCCCTCTACAGCAACTGGGGAGGCGTCTGCATCACTTGCTGGGAGTCGCAATAACTGACGACAATTCCGAGCCCTACATGGTAAGTTGTTGTAATGTACAGTATGATATAAGGGGCAGAACGCTGAATACTGGAAAGAGCTTTTATAATGGTAGTGTTACATTTGTGAGAGTTACTGTCTCAAAATCTCAGCTAGAGTGAGACAAGGATAAGTCGTGTCCTGCAGTATATGTAGGGTACAGGTGAGTGGAAAGAAACAATGAATGGAGAATGCAGTCACCTTGGAGTAGTACTGGACAAGAAATGAAAAAAATATAAGGACTTGGAAGACAGACTATCCCAAGGAAGGAGAGTGGCTGACTGGTGTGACGAAAGACCTCACGGATTACTTACATCAGTTCATAATATCCTTTCTTCTGTCTCGTCCGGGGGTGTCAGGTGGCAGACTACGGATTAGGAGGGAGCTACGACTCCCACCGAGATACTCACGGACCCTCAAGGACCCCACCTCGGGCCACGGTAGGGGAGCGGATGGCCACCGTCCTCACCTTCCTCCAACCTCCAGCACAAGGTCAGTCACTATGGTTTGATGATCTAGGGTCCGTGATGTGTTCCGTACGGGCTATTAATACTACAGAAACTTTGCAAAATTCAAAGGATTGTGTCACCTCGCCGCTCGTGTGTCAACCACTTACATGTGTCCATCTTATCCGTTTTGTTTTTTGTTTTGCAAAACTGGCTGTCTTTCACATATTTTCTCCGACGGCGTATAGTCTTAGCTGTGTCGGTGCCAATAATGTTTTCTTTCCAGCCATTCAGAAACAAAATATCGAGGTAGAGTTTATGTTGAATTAAGGGGAGATTCTCTTGTTGGTACATACATTGGAGTGCCTTAATTGATTCCTCCAAAGTCTGCCAGGAAACAGGACCAGATTAGCAAATATAATGGTGGTCTGTTTCTTGGAATAGTTTGGAGGAATCAGAGACCTTCCAATTCACCAAAAAAAGAATCTCCTCTTAAGTGGACGTAAATAATTAGAAAAATACTGGAGATCAAAGCTAGCAGTGGTGAAGAAATGTGGCTCCAATTCTCATTTTGAATATATATTGAATATATACTTCCTTAAAGAATACAATACAGTATTTTTACATATCATGAATAGGCTCTCGCGAGTAGGCTACAATAGTTACCCTTATTATATTAATGAAACATTAATGATAGAAAACGTGTATATATTAGGAAGAACAATTAAAAAAATATTGTATTTTACTTTTTCTGTATATACTTCAAAGCCTTTATCGGCATAGTTTCCCAGTATTACGATGCCCATTTAAACGAATTACCAAATAGAGGATCCCCAATATAACAAGTAGAGGATTCACAGTTAGATGCTTTTCCAGTTAGATTGTTTCCAGTTTGCCGAGTTCCCAAATAGTCGACTCTTTTTGAAGTCCCAGGTAGACGATCTCCCAAACTGATGATTCCCGGATAGACAAATTCCCACACAGGTGATTTCCAGCCAGTTAGACAAAATTCCCACACAGGTGATTCCCAGTTAAACGAGTTCCTCAATAGTCTAATAGCGTTGAGGTTACCCGGTACACAGTGTCTCGAAAACAGGATTCTATCAGGTATAGAATTTTTTCAAAGTTTATTCATTCATGTATATTAATTTTTGTAATATATGTCGCCAGTACAGTCGAAAATTTTATTATATGCCTAAACCTAATTTCAGGTAAAGATATTCAGAAATTGGACCCAGTCTGTATTAGCCCCCCTTTTGGGATGGGGCTGAATCGACCCAAAAGCCCCCGTCCCCAACCCCCCACCCCAATACACTTTATAACTATTCTCCTTGGCTCCTATATCCCAGTTCACCCAGTAAAAAGTAGGTAACAGATCGCAAACTGGGGGAAGAAACAAGGGACTCTATACACACACAAACAAATAGGACACTGCAACTGACACACAAACACATAGGACACTGCAACCACACCACATGCACCCTATCACAAACTCATAGGATACTGCAACTGACACACAAACACATAGGACACTGCAACTGACACACAAACACATAGAACTCTACAACCGACACACAAACACTCCAACTGTACCACATGCACCCTATCACAAACACATAGGACACTGCAACTGACACACAAACACATAGGACACTGCAACCATACTAAATGCACCCCAACACCAACATAATTATAGGACACTGCAACTATACCATGTACCCCATCACAAACTCAGAAGGGATCGAGGTTTTAGAATATTAAGATCTTGTTCGATAAGGTAAGAAACTGTTGGTTGTTCACATACTAGAGCTCTGTGTTCCCCTTCCATAACCAGGTGGACTGACTGTGTTCCCGTGGGTGGGTGCTGGAGTGGGCGGTGTGGCGGGGGCGGCTCTAGTGTGGTGGAATCTACTCGCCTCACATGAACACGACTTCCTCACAAGACACGCCGCCTGCCCCGTCCTGCGTGGATATAAGTGGAGTGAGGCATTTTCTCTTGGTTTTATGTTGTTTGTGTGTATTTATTTGTTTGTTTGTGTGTGTTGTTTGTTTGTTTGTTTGTGTGTGTGAGTGTGTGTTTGTTTGTTTGTGTGCGTGTGTGTGTTCGAAGTGAGACATCTATTTTTATATTCTTATTTTGGTAATGCAATGTTTGAGCTTTATATGTGCTTTAATTTTTAGACGTCTGTTAAGTCTATCACTATTGTAGTTTTCGTATATAAAATCCATCACCTACAATTTTTTCTCCTTCAAAATATAGGATACTTACAATTTCAGAGATCGATATTAATTGTATACTCTCATCCGTAAAAAAAAAAAAAAAATTGCTGAATATCAACGTTTATTTTCATTAATGTAACTGACGCGGTGCTCTTTATTACAGTTATGACCAAGTGGGTGGGGTACCGAGGTCAATGGAGGTCACTACCCTGCCCAGCTGACCCCTCCAGGAAGGTCACACGCCCCTCACACTAACCAACTGACCCTGCCCTTCCTCCAGCTCCACCCCATCTTCTTCCTCCTCCTCCTCGTCATCCTGATACTCCTCCTCGTCCTCCTCGTCTTAATTTTTTTTTTTTTTTTTTACATATAGTGAGTGGAGGAAAGGAAAAAACAAATAAATAAATGGTTCCATTTGCCTATTGGCATCCTCCACTCATAAAATATTTAAAACAACTGGATTTAAATTGCTGGGGGTTATAACTTGCTGGAAAACATTCCCTTGGTAGAGAATTCCACAGGGAAGTAGTACGGGGAGTAAATGAATTTTTGTAAGCAGTTGTCCTGCAACGTGGAGGAGTCAGTGTGAACTCATGCGCATTCTCAGCTGCCCTAGTCCTCCGTGGGAAGACGCGAAGGGGTGGTATAATCAGGGCAAGTTCATCCGAACATTTCTTATAAAAGTATCTATAAAATAGTGCAAGGGAAGCAACATTTCTACGTACTGATAAGGGAGGGAATTCATTAGTGATCATAGGATTATTGATCAGTCTGATAGCTCTGTTTTGAATTTTATCTAATTGTCTTAACACCACCGATCCACAACCAGCCCACAGAGGTGAACAATATTCCATCTGGGAACGCACATGACTCTTATATATTACTGCTAACTGCTCGTCAGTCAAATAATTACAAGCTCTGTATAAAAGTCCCATCTTCCTAGATGCAGTTTTGGCAATGGATTTTACATAGGGAGTCCAACTGAGGTTTTCATTTAAAGTTACACCAAGGAGATCAATGCTGTGGGACTTGGGGATATTTGTATTATTGAAAATAATGTGAGAATCTTGATTATCTGATCTATTTGAGAACGGGATGTATTTAGTTTTATTTGCATTGAAAGAAACTAGGTTGTTTTGTCCCCATTCAAAGATCTTCGTTAAGTCTTCATTTAATGAAATTGAAGTGGCAAGTTTGTATTCTAAAATATTGTGTTGAGTAAAACTATCCTTAAATGAGAAGGAACTGTGAATAGTTGAATCATCAGCATAGGAGTGAATTGAATTCTGAGTAACTGACAAAAGATCATTAATATGAATGAGGAACAAAGTTTGAGCCAAGACCGCTCCTTGAGGAACACCAGCATTAATGGGATGAAAGTCGGAATACAGACCATCTACCATCACACGTAATTTTCTGTTGCTAAGATATGAATTAATTAGGGGAACAAAAGATTGAAGGCCATAATGTAGAAGCTTAGACAGTAATGATCTGTGCCATACTCTGTCAAAGGCTTTAGATATATCAAGGCAAATTGTGTGAGTCTCTCCATGTTTATCAGTTGATTGGAATATGTTATCTGTGAAATAACAGAGCAGGTCCACAGTAGATCGTCTCTGTCTAAAGCCATATTGCTTATCATTTAGCAGATGATTTTTCTCAAGGTGCTTTACAAAGTGATTGTTAAGAACTATTTCAAATATTTTACCGAGAGTAGACGTGATGGCAATTGGTCTGTAATTTGATGGATTTGCGGTAGCTCCTTTTTTGGGAATTGGTTGTACATTGGCTTCTTTCCAGGCGGCTGGGAAGGACGAGGTATGGAGACATACACGAAATAATTTTGAGAGAATTGGAGCTAATTCTTTTGAGCAATTTTTTAATACAGTGGGAGGAATTTCATCTGGCCCTGGAGCTTTGTCGATAGATAGATTCTCCAAAATGATCCGCACTTGTCTTGTATGAATTATTAAGGGTGGACTTTCTGGGGAGTAAAAAATTCAAAATGGGAGTGTTTTGAGCAGTGTCATTGAGGTTTGAATTTGTGGCGAAGATATTGGCCAAAAGATTTGCTTTACCACGTGGATCACATATGAGATTTCCATTGCTATTCTTTAAAGGGGGAATAGATGAACCATGGTTGAAGTTAGATTTGAATGAGTTTACTGTTGACCAAAAGATCTTATTATCATTAGGATTATTCAGTAATTTATTGACTTGTTTATGTATGAAGTTAGATTTGGCTAAATTAGTTACAGCTTTAGCATGGCATCTGACAATTTTGAAATAATTGTATGACTGAAGAGTTTTCGACTTTCTATAGGCA
This sequence comes from Petrolisthes cinctipes, assembly GCA_033782935.1. Lineage (NCBI taxonomy): Eukaryota > Metazoa > Arthropoda > Malacostraca > Decapoda > Porcellanidae > Petrolisthes > Petrolisthes cinctipes. The sequence continues at coordinate 13,740 of JAWQEG010001758.1, read as the reverse complement.
TTATAGGCTATTGATTTTTGTTCCGTAGCTCTGGCACAGCTGTGATCAAACCATTTTGGAGAGTTAGATCTTTTTGAGTATTGATGGTGAGGGATATATGTTTCCATTCCTATTTTTATAAAGTCAGTAATATGGTTCAGGAAGCTATCTGAGTCAGTAGAGTAAAATGATGACCAAGGAATGTTAATTAAAAAGTCACGGAACCCCACCCAATCTGCAGCATCATAGTGCCATTTGGTCACTCGGATGGGTTCAGAGTGGATGGGTAGGGAGGAGTGGGAACAGGAGACTGCAATGAGGCAATGGTCTGAGGATCCAAGAGGGGACTTCACTTCAACACTATATGTTTCGGGATTGGTAGTAAGAAACAAATCAAGTAGGTGCGGTCTATGTTCTGGATTATCAGGTATGCGAGTGGGGTGCTTGATTAGTTGGGTGAGATTGAATGAGTCTGCGAATAACTCGCATTCAAGCCCAGGTTCGTCAGTTCTGGCCGAATGAGTGAGCCACTCAACATTGTGGACATTAAAATCACCCAAATTAAATGAAGTACCCCTTGGAAGATTCGGGGTTTCATGTAACATTGTAAATCATCAAGACAATCTTTTTCGTCGATGAAATTGAGGCAGAGTGATTCCTCCAAACTATACATCGAAACAGACGACCTGAGTAATACTCAACCAGCTTATTATTTTATTTTTCTCGCAGCTTTAGGAGGAAGCAGACGTAAATTTGAACGTCAGTTGTGATCCTCCTGACATAATAATAATGATAATAACAAAATCTGGTAGATGTTAAAGAGAAATATTGCTTAAAGAACCCGGTGATATAGTAAGAAAATTGGAGGTTAGAGAATCCTTCAAATATTGCCACGAAACACCACCTATATGGAAGGAGCTTGTTTCGTGGCATGGTCAGGAGGAATCAGAAGCCACCACTTCCCATACACGATCACAGGTTCCTTAAGGAGGGTTGTCAAGTCTTTTGTGAGCGACGAGAACCTTCAATAACCCTTACAATGACACGTATGAAAACTTTGATCTAAGTTATAAAATATACTCACTCTAAGAAATGATGTTGTGTTAAAAGTGTATGAATTTGTAAGTAATAAATCACGACTGACACTGAAACATGAGGTTTATAAAATATACATGGAAACTAGCCCCCAAATTAATCATCGTAAGTATAAAGGAGAAGGAAATGTGAATAATAAGGAAACACTCAACCTGAACACATAAATATCGTAAGTGTTGTGAGAGACTTTGATCAGGGTGTTTGTTACAGAAGAGAATCGGAAACCAAGTTGATTAATTGTCATCAGGTTATGATTATGTGGCGCTGAAAGAAATTTTATGTGACGTGGTGGCATTACTCTTATACTTACGAGGATGCACAGGACGCAAAGACAAGTATATAATATAGTTTGCTTGTTATATTTACAAAGAGGAGTCCAGAGGTGTGCACAATTATATGATATAGTTTGCTTATTATTATTACAAAGAGGAGTCCAGAGGTGTGCACAGTTCGCCATTCGTCTGTCTCAGTGACCTAAACACACATAAACGCACATACCAAGTGAAAATACTGTGATTGGAGAAACCAGCAGAGTCCATACCCAGAGCCATCAGAGTATGCCATGTGTCCACCACCATCCACCTCCTCTACGAATACAACAGCAAACAACAAGAACAAACATCACCAACAACAAACAACAAACACTACCACCAACAACAAACAAGAACAAGAACCAACAACCAACAACAGAAAAAACACAGACAAGATCATTACAAAAATTTCATCTCGTTCCTCAAAACTGGAGAAGAAAACAACAGATAACAAACATTCACTCCTGGACCACCTATCAGCCTCACCTTGATGGATCTTTCTACTGACTGCTTAGCTCCTGCCGAGGTAACACCATTTAGACTCTGTTGGTAATTTTGGGGCAATAAATGTGTACACACTTTAATTCTTTCGTTTTGTGTGTGTGTGTGTGTGTGTGTGTGTGTGTGTGTGTGTGTGTGTGTGTGTGTGTGTGTGTGTGTGTAGTAATATGCTGTCCCTTTCATCCTGCTGGTGGTGGTGGTGGTGGTGGTGGTGTTGTAGTGGTCGTAAGATGGTGTAGGTACGGTAAAAGAGTCCATCAGAGCAGGTAAGGTTATGGGAAGAAGAGAGGCCGGGTTAGGTTATACATATTGGATATTGATTAGGTGGTATCCTGGCCCATCCATCCAACCTCCTCTCGCACACTTACCCTCCCTTATTTCCCTTACCTACCTTCCTTGCAAATCCTCCCTTACCTCCCCTCGCACACTTACCCTCCCTTACCTATACCTTCCTTGCAAACCCTCCCTTAATTCCCTTACAAACCCTTCCTTGCAAACCCTCCTTTACCTCCCTCCCAACCCTCCCTAACCTCCCATACCTTCCTTCCTTCCTAACATTCCCTAACCTCCCATACATCCCTTCCTTCCTAACCTTCCCTAACCTCCCATACCTTCCTAACCTTCCTAACCTTCCCTTTCCTCCCTCCTTTTCCCTGGTGTATAATTATATCGACAGACACTCACAGCCTCGTTAGTATTTTATTCACTTCATCTCTTTTCAACCAGGAAACACTATGGTGGTCGTCTGTGGGTATATAAATAGGTAAACAACAAACGCATTTCGGTTATTCCCTCGTTTCCATTCCTTTCAAATTCATGGATCTCACGATATATTCCCCCCCCCCCCCCCTCCTTATATTTTTAATCTAGGGGAGGGGAGGGGAGAGGAGAAGGGGAGGGGAAGGCTGACCGTCCGTGTTCCGCGTATCACTAAAAAAAAAAGAAAAGGATGTATAATAAAAAAAATATATCCCAAACAAGTCGCTTCAGGGATGTAGCTCACATTTTCCCCCCTGCAGACATAAGGGGGGCAATACTGCTTTCAGGGGGTTGGTGAGGGGGGTGAAGGGGTTGGGGTGATGGGGGGGGGGGGGAGACCAGGGGAGTGAGATGGTTGGTTGGGGAGTGAAGGGAGTTGGTGAGAGGGGGAGAAGGGGTTGGTGAGGTGAGTGAGGGGGTTGGTGGGGGATGAAGGGAGTGAAGGGGTTGGTGTGAGGGGAGTGAGGTGGTTGGTGGGGTGGTGATGGGGTGTGTGAAGGGGTTGGTGTGGGGGTGAGGGAGATGGTGGGGTTGTGAGGGGTCGATGAGAGGAGTGAGGTGGTTGGTGAAAGGGTTGGTTAAGGGTGAAGGGGTTGGTTAGGGGTGAGGGGATGAAGGGGTTGGTGAAAGGGTTGGTGAGGGGAGTGAGGGATTTGGTGAGGAGTGAGGGGTTGGTGGGGGGTGAGGGGGTCAGTGGGGTGAAGCATAACCACATCAGGCCGGATACTCAGGGGTGGGTTGAGTGCATGTGTGTGTGTGAGGGGGGGGTTGGGGGGTGTTCAGGAAAGAGGTTCAGTACGTAGTCTTGACAAATATATACAGTGTTGACAAATATATACAGTGTTGACAAATATATACAGTGTTGACAAATATATACAGTGTTGACAAATATATATACATTGTTGGCAAATATATACAGTGTTGAAAAATATATACAGTGTTGACAAATATATACAGTGTTGACAAATATATACAGTGTTGACAAATATATACAGTGTTGACAAATATATATAGTGTTGACAAATATACACAGTGTTGACAAATATAATTATACAGTGTTGACAAATTTGAAGCAACTACTTCCACAAACATATTCCAAAAAATCAGGTCATCTTGGTCGTGTTGATTTTGGAGTGTTTCTTGGCATAGTTTGGTTCCGGAAATCAGGGACGGCAATAGTCACCCCAGTTCACGTGTATGTATTTATCTATCATCATCATCATCATCATCATCATCATCATCATCCACATTTCCTCTTAGGCTCGTAGGGAGGAATTCTGTTTACTTCTCATAGTTTGGAGGAACCACAGTAACTCTCAAATTTCCACAGCGGGTAATTTCCCCTTAAAAATGCATATATACATACAGAGAGAGAGAGAGAGAGAGAGAGAGAGAGAGAGAGAGAGAGAGAGAGAGAGAGAGAGAGAGAGAGAGATCAGGGGAACGAATTAGCGACCCCGTGATGTAGTCAGAAATTTGAAGGTAAATGTGTCCTTCAAATATTGCCACGAAATACTATCTATATGGAAGGAGCTTGTTTCGTGGCATATGTATAGGAGGAATCATCAAAAGCCTCTAATTCTCATACACGATCACAGGACCCTTAAGAGTATAATTGGAATGTTGTTACTGTTAGTGTGAAAAGGTTGAATATTAAGAGCAGAATGTTTGTAAAGATTCGTATCACAAAATGTTGGTAAAGATTCGTATCACAAAATGTTGGTAAAAATTCGTATCACAAAATGTTAGTAAGATTCGTATCACAAAATGTTAGTAAGATTCGTATCACAAAATGTTGGTAAAAATTCGTATCACAAAATGTTAGTAAAGATTCGTATCATAATCAAGTCACATAATTATATGAACTACAGATTTCCTCATTAAAAGATTCATTAACAAAATAGTCTAGTAGGGGATTTTGTTTTGTAGACAGTAGCATTGCCAACTCAGCTAAAAGGGAATGAAGTTTTTTTTTTTTTTAGAGCAGGCAGTTACTGTATGATATGTGTAATAAATAGACTGTAAGAGAGAGGGAAAATGTTATAAATGCATTTCTTCCTCATATCTCAGTTTATGGCTTCCGAATTTCTGACCACAAGGCACAAAAGAATCCTTCCCCACACCCTACACAAACACACTCCCTCTCTCTCCCATGAATAATAGAAAAAACAAAAAACTGTCGGAAAAAATATAAAAACTGAGCCTTCCAAGATATGCTTTGTGTGTGAGGGTGGCGAAGTGTCAGGAGTGTGTGTGTGTGTGTGTGTGTGTGTGTGTGTGTGTGTGCAGAGAGGGAAGGTGTGTGTGTGTGTGTGTGTGCAGAGAGGGAATGTGTGATGAGGTGTGTGTGTGTGTGTGTGTGTGTGTTCTTCATCCTCCTCCCTCTTCTCCTCTACTGTACAAGCAAAACATTTACTGTTGTTGTTTTGGTTCCTCCATCTCCTCTTATTCCTTAAGTTCTTTTTTTTTTTTCCTTCCTTTCCATTTTATTCTTCCTCCTAGCTTGACACCTTTCTCTTCCTCCTTCTTTTACTTTTCCTCTTTCTCCTTTCTATCCTATATTCCCCCTTCTCTTTTTTTTTTCTCCTCCTCCTTTTCCTTCTCCTTTTTCTTCATTCCCCACTTAAGTTGACGTCTGAAGGCAAAGTTTTCGAGTAGTCCACATATTCACAAACCCGTGCGATAATACTAGTTCAGAGAGAGAGAGAGAGAGAGAGAGAGAGAGAGAGAGAGAGAGAGAGAGAGAGAGAGAGAGAGAGAGAGAGAGAGAGAGAGAGAGAGAGTCACTCATAAAAAAAGGGTAAACAACAAAAGGCATGGTATGTTCTTATAATTATCTGGATTGTGTTGGCCCTTCCTCAACTACTCTACCTGTAGTTAATTCATGGATGCTCCACAGATCTGCTGGAAATTCTTGACGTAAATATTTTAATGTATCAAATAAATGCGTAAATAAAGAAACGGTAAAATGTTGATATATACAACTGGAAATAAAGATATGGGAAATATAAGGACTGTATGATAAATGCATACTATTGGTCTTACTTTATTCTCTGGTGTATGTAGATCGAATTTAAATTTAACCCTACAATACCGGTACTTGGAAAAGTTCTCACACAACGACTGATAGGGATTACCAGTTTTGCTGTCATTATTATTACGGAGCATCAGGAGAAAAAAAACAATAGCTAGTGAACCAAAACAAAGAGAAAGATTACAGAATAACAAAGGAGCAGATGGAAGAGAAAGATTACAGATAAACAGAGGAGAAGATGGAAGAGAAAGATTACAGATAAACAGAGGAGAAGATGGAAGGGAAAGAGAACGACCATGTAGTGAATGAATACCATGGAAGACCTCAGAGGCGACAATACTGGAAGGCATAAAAACACGTATAACTTTGTACCAGCGACGAGGAGAAGCGAGAAGAAGTGTTGTTGGTGTACTAGATGGCCAAACTTACCAGGCGACAGGAAGGCAAGGTAAAAATTGGTGTCATGATAAGAGAGAGAGAGAGAGAGAGAGAGAGAGAGAGAGAGAGAGAGAGAGAGAGAGTAGAATAGATACATATGTGACCTTACTATCCAAACGACGGGATCTGTACGTCGGTAGGTCAATGATCTCCTTGTCTGTATTGTCATTTGATTTCACGTTGAATTCGATCGTCTTATCCCGTCTTGCAAACAGCGTGAAATGAAAGTGCTACTCGAATATGGATTTAATTAAGACAGTATGTTCAGTAACAGCTGATTTCAGTCTTGCCAGCAGATGAAATACTCAAACCTTTTGGCTCTGACGCTGTATGTTTCCTTAGTATGATGTAAGGACCTTTTTCTTTCAGTGACCTGTATCTTGTAGAATACTGCAAAATATTCACTTTTGAGAAGCAGAAGGCTCGGGTATTCAGTTGCTTGTGAGAAAGGCGATTTTACACTTTCGGCCAAATACCCAGAAAGTGTATTAACAGAACTATTTCCTTGACCTTCTAGTACTCTGCGATTCTCCCGTTCTCACCGAAGAGGTTGAACTATTACCGGCGTATTTAAGTTTACTTTTCCCCCCACATTAGATTAGAACATGTATCAAAGAACATGTATGTATACGCACCCAAGTATAGATGGTCTTTTAATTTTGTGGCACAGTTTGTTGGAATCTGTACACCGGCTTATTCCCTCAGGTTAGTGTATACAGGAGGCCATGGGTCAACAAGGACTGAAGAAAGGAAGTCTATGCTGAATTTCAGTCTACAGAACAGTACAGTAGGCCTAAGGCAAGAGAGTGGACACGGCCAAAAGGAAGGGAAATAACAGAAAAAGAATGTGGGACAGGGTGGACGGGGCTTGGAAGGGGTAGGGGGAGAGGTAAGGTTAGGGGAGGGGTGAGTTAGTTCGGGGGTTTTGAGACCAGTAGGCCTAACATACTCACCAAGAGGGAAATCAAAAGTGGAGAGAGGAAGAAGGGAAATAAGTAAACATGGTGAGGACGAAAAGATGAAAGAATAGGATCTAAGAAAGGAGTGAAGGGGAGTAATCTATAATGTGGCCAAACTAGATCCTACTTAGCCCTCCAAACTCGGATGTAAATCGCAGTAAAGTAAGACAATGGATTACAATGGACTGTCTAAGAGCAACGGACCTGTTGATCTTTATGAGGCAGTTGTTGGCAAGTGATGATTTTTACAGTTCGATTGATTGTCGGTCTTGTCTGTCCGTGGCGAGAATACACTACATAGGAACGCGTCCCATACAGGTGTTTACATTTTACATTACAAGAGCTGGCCAAGCAGGTACACAGTATAGCTTATCGTCTGATTAACTCCGTCGATACCATTTACTATCACCCGTATGTATAACAAATGGATGGGTGTGATTTGTGTGTAGTTTAATTCACCATTTCCTGCACAACTCATGGAAACATTTTGTCTGTCCTGACCTATTGGCTCACTAAGCATTTGTGAATGAATGGACGATTTTTTATCATGATGATCTGAGATTGATGGGTTATTTTACGTGTCATCTCCCTATCTCTCCTTTACGTGATTGTTCATAGTAAGTAGATATGGTAAGAATGCTAGATTTGACCAGAGGTGTTGGCGAGAATACTGAACATAACTGAACACACACAAACTCTCAGTGTACTTGTGATTATTCTGGACGCCATTCCTCTAGTTGCGTGGTTGCATATCGTGCCTCGTGGTGCCTCCCTTGGCTGCTCCTCTTTAATGTAGGGTTACAAAGCCGTGAGATGGAGGCGCCTTTCCCAACTACACGACCCGTGTACTCCCTTACCCGACACAACAACACTTCAACCTTGATGTGTGAGGGTCGTGGCACGGATAGTCGTCTCTGTGGGTCGTCTCTCTAAGGATTTAAATTGGTTATGCGTGGATTTAAAAAAAGAGCGAAACAGGGGAGCGGAAACCTAATATCTGAGGCGTATGTGAACAGTTCGTCAGTGGGGGCCCGCCCTGCCTACTACCTCTCTCTCTCTCTCTCTCTCTCTCTCTCTCTCTCTCTCTCTCCTGTACACACATTGCGTCGATCCACTTCCTGTTTCCGCCCCTCCCTCACTCTCAGAGCAGCATTCAAGGACGGCATATCGGGTCGGCTCTTTTATATCGTAGTCTGAAAGCTGTAAATCTTGTCGTTTGTTGGTGTAACGAGAGTTAGTCTTCACTGTGTATATATATATATATATATATATATATATATATATATATATATATCTCAGAATTGTATATTACAGGCCTCTTAGTTAGTCAACTGTTTGATGTTTATTTATATTTTCTCATTACAACCTACTCAGATACATAGATGACTCTGATTCTATAAAGGACTGTCGAAGGTTTTAATCCTCTGAGTGGCAGGGAGAAATATTTTGTACAGCTCAGGGTAATAGTTTTATATATCACTTTCAAATGAATGCGGAAGTATTAGCGTTGAGGTGCGCCTTTGCTTTGCTTCCCACCAAAACTACTGTAATTCCCTTCACAATGCCACAGTTTCTTTATTCATTATAGTTATACCACGTAACAAGAAATTCATAAGTCTTCTGGTGTCGAACATAACTAAACATCAACCTTCCTTCAATCGAATTCACGTCCTCGGGCAGAACTTTTTTCAGATGATTCAGTCTGAGGTGAAATTGAATATATCTTTCATCGATAGATTAATATTGTCTCATTTCAGATAAATGCGATATACAGTACATACAGCAGCTTTCATATACATTTGATAAGTGATATGTAAGTGTAATGTTTTCATTTAGATTTGATAAGTGATTTGTAATTGTAATGTTTGTTTAGTAAGTTTCATGGCGGTTGCATACATACATACACATTTTTTTTTTTTTGTAAGAGTGATATCTTTTTAATTAATGTTCTTATGTTTATGTCTATATTATTGATTAAGAGTTTACGTAATCTTGATAAAATATTTAGATAATTTGATACTGTACATACATACATACATACATACCTTGCCCCTTGTCTCGGTGTGTGTGCTACCAATTTACACAACCTGCACACCAATATTTATTAGTAAATTCACTAGGGTAAAATTTCCAGCATCCGTAATCCAGGATTCGCCAAAATAAAAAGTGTCAAAATATATACAGAGAGAGAATATTAATCCTACCCTGCAGCGGTTTTTATAAGTGGGGTGTATAAGCAGAGACACATTTATCTCCATTTTTATATATATATGTGAAATTCTTTAATGAGAGTGAATTTGTGGTTGGGTGTTAAAAGGGTATTTATTATAGAGTTGGCATATATGGAGCAACTGATTCCTTTAAACTATTCCTAGAAACATACTGACTGCTATATTTTGGTTGTCTTGGTCTGTTTCTTAGTCTAGTTTGTAGGACCAGGTAAGCTTCTAGCGTACCAAACTTTTAGATATTCGTTGGTAACTCGTAAAACATAGTAGAGAGAGAGAGAGAGAGAGAGAGAGAGAGAGAGAGAGAGAGAGAGAGAGAGAGAGAGAGAGAGAGAGAGAGAGAGAGAGAGAGAAGAGACAGGAAGTGATGAGGAAGTGGAATAGAGAGATAACGCACTCAGAGATAAGACCGTAAATAGGAAAAGCAGGAAGGGTCGTGAGAGTAAAATGAGTGGGTGAGATATGAGTGGGTGAGTGGGTGGCGGATGAGTGGATGGTGGATGAGTGCGTGAGAAGTGAGTATGTGACGAATGAGTGAGCAAGAAGTGAGCAAGTTAAGTCTGAGTGGATGATGGATGAGAAATTATTAGGTGATGGATGATTGGGCGAGAGGTGAGTGGGTGAAGTAAACATCAGGGGATAATGGTGGATGAGTGGGCAGGAAGTGAGGGGGGTGACGGATGAGTGGGTAACAATGAAACGAGCAGGGACGAATGAATGAATGAATGGGATACTAAACATGGGATAGGGTACATGAGTGACAGGGGAAGTGTGATATTAGGAGTGAAATGAGGGAGTGGATGGAAAATGTGAGAGAAAAGGTAAAGGAAATGACTGTGAGAGAAAAGGTAAATTCACAACATACGAACGTGAGAGAAACCACTGAATGAGACAAATAAAAGTTAACAAAAGAGTGGTTGTGTTAATTAAGGGACTCTGTAATGTAGTCAGAAATTGAAGGTAAATGAGTCCCTCAAATATTGTCACGAAACACCACCTATATGGAAGGAGCTTGTTTCGTGGCAAGGTCTGGAGGAAGCAAAAGCATCCAATTCCCACACACACGATCACAGGGTCCTTAAAGTGACTAAGGAGACCTGGAACGGATTTGCCTTTGTATTTGTAATGTCGATGAGAACAATAAGAAATTTGACCATGTAAAACTTGGACCAATTATGATGACTGTGAACTGTAAAAAGATGCTATGATATCTATTGGTATTTTCATTGTTCAGAGAGAGAGAGAGAGAGAGAGAGAGAGAGAGAGAGAGAGAGAGAGAGAGAGAGGTGAAGTGTGTGTGTGTGTGTGTGTGTGTGTTGTGTGTGTGAAAGTGAGAGTGTGAGATATAGCCTTCCATCCAGAGAGAGAAAGAGAGAGTAGTGAGGTGTGTGTGTGTGAAAGAGAGTGTGAGATAGCCTTCCATCCAGGTGATCCAAACCTTTGAGGAAGGGAGCAGCTATTGTTTATCTTCTCTTAGGCTTTGTTGACTCCCCTCCCCTTCCTTCCTTCCTTCCACACACCGTCATCACGCCCACTTCCTCAGAGATGTATACAAGTGATGGGGAGGTAGCAAAATGTGTCTTAATTGTATGGCCGTGCATTGGATTTGTTACCGACGCTGGTCTCATGTAGTGTTGAATGTAGTTAGGTGATGCGGAATTAACTAACCTTTTTGATATTCATTCATTTATTCAGTGGTTATAGAAATTCTGAATACCATTTCTCATGCTACACACACACACACACACACACACACACACACACACACACACACACTGACAAATATATCTCTATAATTAATTAAGTTGACAGAATCTAGGTTGAAGTATGAAGCATCCAAATAATAACCCAAGACAGCAGGAGTCATTTGTTCTGTGCCACTCCCATTACCCCTCCTCCTCCTCCTCCTCCCCCCCCTTCTCTGTATCTCGTTTTGTTTATTTAACTCGTGGATCCAGTCTGCGTAAAATACAAATGAGGAGTTGAGGCTTTATTCCATCCATGCACATAAAGAATGAAAGGGAAAAAAAAGTTCACGAAACCCCTGGAGTGTGTGAGAGAGAGAGAGAAGCATCGCACCAGAACACAGCAGCGCCCTCTACCTGCCTGCCTGCTCCCTCACCCACCTACGATAGCGGTAGAGTAGTAGTGGTGGGAACGAGCAGGTAACTTTAAGGAACATATCTTGGAGCAGTACAACCTCGCCCCATTTTTTTTTTCCCCCGTATTTTTTTTTCTTTTTATTTTTTAAAGTTTCTTCTTCTGTGTGTTATCTGCACCTGAAGGAGGGCCAGTGGGGCGCCCCTCCCCGTGTGTGTGTTGTGTGTGTGTGTGTGTGTGTGTGTGTGTGTGCGGGCAAGAGTATAAAAGTCTGCGTTCACGTCCATGGTGTAGGCGATCTTTGACCTTCTCTCGTAATGACCATTGATACAGTGAGTGACCTAGCGTACAACTAGACAATTCTAATACTGGTCCTGTACACATCCTGATACTCTTTTCAGGGAACGGGACAATTGTTCTTTCCTTATTTAAGTATTTTTCACCATTTGTTGTGCTCTGGGTGCCTCGGATCACATAAGGGGATTCAACTCTCTTGTCGGTAAATTGGAGGGCTACTGATTCCTCCAAAGCAGTTCCCATACTTGTACATTGAAGTTGTCTGTCTCTTGCCAATAGTTTGGAGAAATTGACAACACCTTTCTTCAGTGTGGCAAGTTGATTATAATTATTGATGTTATTTGTACATTATAGGCATATATTTTGAGGAGGAGTCGATAATGTGTGGAGTATGATGGGAGGGAAAGATGGAGGGAAGGAAGGAAGGAAGGAAGAGGAAAAGAATAGGGAGAGAAATGGAAGAAATAGGGGGAAAGGGGAAGAGGGAAGGAAGGAAGAAAAGGAAAAGAATAGGGAGAGAAATGGAAGAAAAGGGGGAAGAGGAAAGAAGGAAGGAAGGAAGGAAAAGGAAAAGAATAGGGAGAGAAAAGGAAGAAAAAGGATGAAAGGAGAAGAGGGAAGGAAGGAAGGAAGGAAGGAAGGAAGGAAGAGGGAAAGAATAGGGAGAGGAAAGGAGGAAGGAAGGAAGGAAGGGTGGTGGGAGAGAGAGAAGTGTCCATTGAGTGTAATTATAAGACTGTCGTGTGTTGGGACAATCTATAGTACCCATCACACATCTCTCTCTCTCTCTCTCTCTCTCTCTCTCTCTCTCTCTCTCTCTCTCTCTCTCTCTCTCTCTGTGTATGTGTGTGTGTGTGTGTGTGTGTCCCTTTCAACTTTCAATGTCGTTGTTCTCTATTGCAGTACTCATTGAAGTACAAAATAAATCTATATTTTTTTCAAACGACCAAAAAGTCTCATAAAGGAAAGAACAGAAACTACAATATAATTTAGTGCCCCCCCCAAAAAAAAAAAAAAAACACCACCACAGAATTTTGCCTTGTTACCGGCACTTTCTCTGGCCCCTTTTCTTATTCTTCCCCTCCTCCACCGCCCTTTCTTTTTTCCCTTCCCAACCACCTATATGTGTTCGGTCAGTTGACATTTTATTTTCCTGTATGGATTGATAAAGATGAATAAGAAAGATGAAATAATATATAAATTTGAGTACCTTGTTGGGGTGGAAGGTTTGATTTGATTGACGACACGTAGGGAAGGCACAGTATCCCTCCTACATCTTTCTTATTATAATTTATTCTCCTGCCATATTGCTGTTTGTTGTCATTTTAGCAATGTTCTGATGAAAAATTTAGAGGATAGTCGATACTGTAGTCACGCCACTCATAGGCACCAAAACATTCGAACCCTTCTGGGCTAAAAGAATAATGAAAAAAAAAGAGACCAATAATCGAAAAGAGAATGACAGTCTCACCATTACAACCCTCACCACCACCACCACCACCACCACCACCACCACTACCAACAACAACAACAACAACAACCACCAACGCTTTCAAACCCAAAAATCTAGGAGTACGTCCCCCTCCACCACCACGACTAATGGAGAATACACGTGGGGTTGGGGGATGGGGGGTATGTCGCTTCCCTTCTTTCTGCTACCTCATCAGCGTCAGGACGTCACTGATGGGAGATACAGCAGGGCGGGTCCTTCCTTAGTGTTCGGTGAAGATGTGTATATAGTTGATGTCACAGCTGTATAGTGTATAGTACCAACAAACCATACACAAAGAGGGGATATAAAAAAGACATCTTCATCCGTATGTACAGTCGCTCAAAAAACTATGGGGTCACTTCTCACGTGAAACATTCTGACATCTCTGACGACTGATTGGTAGTGGTGGAAAGTGGCCGGAACAACACGAGCTGCACTGTTTGTTTAGGATGTTATCAAGCCACATCGACTTGTTTGTGAGTGTGTGTGTGTGTTTTTTTTTTAATATATATATTTTATCGACAATTATTACCACATTCACATCGTC
>JAWQEG010001757.1:45000-96300 GCA_033782935.1 Petrolisthes cinctipes | reverse complement strand
AGAGAGAGAGAGAGAGAGAGAGAGAGAGAGAGAGAGAGAGAGAGAGAGAGAGATGTGTGTGTGAGAAAGATATATAGTTATATATTGGAGAGGAAGGGTTTTGAGAGAGAGAGAGAGAGAGAGAGAGAGAGAGAGAGAGAGAGAGAGAGAGAGAGAGAGAGTTGGGATAGACAGGGAAAGAGGTTAATGTGAAAGAGTACACATAAGTTTAGTCGAAATAACTAACTTTCTATCTATCTATTTATCTCTATTACATTACTTTGCCAAACATAATTATCAGTAGGAAAACATTTAACACACATATAATAATTACTATATATACGGTAGGCTACAGAATATAATACACATACGTAACTATAAGTATGTGTATGTGTATAGGCCTAATCTATTCAGGAAGGTGTAGGCTAGACTAAGAGAGTGTGGGAGTGTGAGAGAGTTGGACTAAGTGTGAGAGCGTGGGAAGTAGGATGAGTGAGAGGGAGCGTGGGAGAGATGGATGGCTTAAGGTGTGATTGATTGATTGAAGCGTGAGAGCAAGAATGCGTGACGAGAGAGAATAAGGAGATGTGTATATTTAGAGTTGTGCGACTTTGTGCGAAATTATGTGGGTGAGAGGCAGACAGACAGACGGCCAGATAGACAGATGGCTAGATAGACAAAACAGGGAGGAATATGACCAAAGTATTCTTGAGTACAGAGAAGGTTGTGAGAGTGTGCAAGAAAGTTAATAATAATACCAAAAATAAAAATAAAATACGAAACGGAAAGTAAGGAAAGTAAAAACAGGAGGGATACAATTAAATTTCATCTAGGCTACAGAAAAAAAAAAAAAAAAAATATATATATATATATATATATATATATATATATATATATATATATATATATATATATATATATATATATATATATATATATATATATATATATAATCTGCGAAAAGGAAATACTCACTAATACAATATTCGATGAGAAAAAGTTAATGAAGTTGCTTCTCCCAAATCCTACAGGGAGAAGATGACATAACCGTAATCATATATAGGACGTGATGAGAGAGAGAGAGAGAGAGGTAAGGTAGTGAGGGAGGGGGACGAGAGCCTGTGTGTGTCTGTGTGATGAGAGAGAGAGAGGGGGGGGGAGGGAAGGACTGGAGGGATGGGGTGGTTGTGAGGCAGAGAAAAGAAAGACAAGAGATCGAAGAAGGTAAGAAAGGCTGGCTGGTTGAGAGGTGGAGTAGGGAGGGAGCTAGAAGAAGTAGAGGGGGGAGGAAGGGAGGGAGGAGATTTAGGGATAAGGGAGGAGGAGAGGTAGGGATAAGGGAGGGAGAGAGGAGGAGAGGTAGGGATAAGGGAGGGAGAGAGGGAGGAGAGGTAGGTATAAGGGAGAGAGTAGAGGTGGGCAAGGTAAGGAGAGGAGGAGAGGTAGGCATGCACAAGGTATATAGGTATCGATACGGTCTGGTTTGAGGAGTGTGTGGAAAGACAAGTGTATACGTAAGAATGTAGGTGACAAGAATGTGTATATTGAGTAGCAAGAGGAATGACATGTAGCCAGGATTATCTTTATGGGAATGGAAGCTAACTACTAGGTAATTAAGGACCCTGTGATCGTGTATGAAAATTGGAGGCTTCTGATTCCTTCTGACCATGCCACGAAACAAGCTCCTTCCATATATGTGGTGTTTCCTAGCAAAATTTGGAGGACTCGTATAACTCCAATTTTCTGACTACATCACAGGGTCCTTAATTAAGGGAATGACTGACTGGCTGGTTAAGGAAAGGAGACTGAAATAATAAGGGATTAGATATTTTGATCTGAAGACTAGCCTACTGTACTGATTCCTCTTAACTCAACCAAGGAAGTGAAATAAAAACGAGCTACGATATTCTCAAAATGGTGACACAAAAATATAAATAGATCACTAACGAAGTAGAATATGGATGGCTAAAGACGAATTAAAACTTCTAACGAAATATTCAGACGTAACGAAATAAACAGATATACCGTACTCCGTGGAGATTCCGGACTGGGTAGTGATCACAACAAAACACTCCAACCAACCACAACCCCCCCACCCCCCACTCCACTCCACTCAACCCCTCCACTTGACTCTGGGCAGCGCTAAATGTCCCCCTTTGTGAGCCGGGCATTTTATTAGCTCCAACAACATCAACAACAAAAACACATCTGGCCTTCAAATCCACCCTCATAAAAATAAAAAATAAATAAATTAATATATACAGTATATTACTACTAAGTAGCTTATTACTACAACAACAACAACTACTACTACTACTAATTATAATAATAATAGCCTAAGTCATTATATTTTGTCGATATCTGGGTGTTTGCCTAAATCACATATTATGTTAGGATCAAAATACACAGAAAAATACGTCTTGGGTAGTTAGTTTCTCAAGGTGTCGAAATGTACCCGTGACGAAATTGTCCTGGGTCCACGTGTCAGCTTGTTTACATGTGAGGGTTTCAAGGACTGACGCCAGATGGGAGCACTGAAATCCAAGGTCGAAGGTTATCAGTCTAAAACTTGATTTAAGTTATTATATACAGTATCCTTGTTGTACATAAAATTCCTCTGGTGTTAAAAAGTTAGTCTAACCAACGTATGATTGATAATGGAATATACAAACAAACGGGTCAAAAATATATTATACTAAACCACGAGTGAATGTAATAGAAATGTTTTATCGCTTAACATAGCCTAATTAATTTCTTTACACATCACAAATCACTACTTCTCGCGTTACTACTATTTACAATTACTATCATTATTTTATTATCAGGACCGGAATGTACATATAGAAATACATATCGTAAAGGCTAGTCTACAAATACACAAACTCTGTTGAATAGAATACAGATTTCAGTGACCAACAAAAACTTAAATTAAGAAATAGAGTAAAATGAAACAGGTTGTGGTAACACTGGCCACGACAACACACATGATGAAGATACACCACACACACACACACTAGATTACCATTTAGTCTCTTTTTCCCTCCCTCAACATGTTCCTTATTATTATTATTATCATCATAATTATTATTACTTCTCTCACTTCCAATATCCTATTACCGATTCAACATTAACATGAGGGGAGCCACGCCTTCAACAACGCCACAGAACACGCCTTGCACTTGCCAACACACGGCTAAAAAATGCGATATACAAAAAAACTAATAACACAGCAAGGATTCCAGATACCTCCAGACAAGACAACTTTAGGAGAGATTCTTTTTGTGTTGGTGATTTGGAAGGTCTCTCTGTGATTCCTCCAAACTAGGCTATGAAACAGGTTCCCTATTAGTCCAGTACCATTGAGAGTGTCTGTTTCCTGGTATATAATATAGTCAGGAGGAATCAGTAGCCTTCTATTTCACCAGCAAAATAATCTCTCTCCCCTTAAAAACAAGATCGAGGTACCCTACATGTCTAATTCGTTGGTGCACGGGTGGTAGAAATAAGTTGTTTTCTCTGTCTTTAGAAACTCCTACTACCCTCTTTATTAAAACACACACACACACACACACACTGTTCACAATGTTAGTTAGGCTACCATACCGTACCATCAGAATCACTGGTGCGTCAAAACCTAATAAGTGAAGGTCATTGAAAGCGAGGAAGAAATAAATGAAATTAAGGGATTTAAGGAAAACTGAGGATTCCAAACCCAAGGGAAAAAATAAATTTGTTCTATAAATTCGCATCTATTCTATACAGCCATATTTAAGTCGTTATCAAAACAATGTCTGGGAGATAAATTACTCAACGCTCACAAATCCTCTTTAGTATAATATAATAATAATAGCCTGTTTTTATCCCACTCGATCAAGTAAACCAACAAGAACAACAGATTCATCATCATTATATCTGGCCAGAGTTTAGGAGAGAAATTTGAAGACGCCTGTAAAAACGACTGTAAATATTCATCGTTGTTACCTCTTTTATCATACTTTTCCTCCCCCTCCCCAATCATTATACCTTGTACTGGCAACCTAAGTACTTTCTGTCGTGCCAAGAATCTCAAAGTTTGCCGGGGTCCCCAAATTTCGATCCCACGTGCACGTTAAGGTGGTAATTCTTTTTTGGTACATTGGAGTTCCTTGATTCCTCCAAGGTATGCCAGGAAACAGGACCAGAAGAGCAAAAATAATGGTGTTCTGTTTCTTGGCATAGTTTGGAGGATTCAGTTGCTCCAGAATTACCAACACAAAACTTCCCCCTTTAGGGGAGGAGGGGGAGGAAGGTACTATACAGTAGGCTACGGTCCGTGTTGGTAAATCTGGAGCAACAGATTCCTCTGAACTCTTCCAAGGAACAGGCCACCATTAATTTTGCTATTCTGGTCCTGTTCCTCCTGGCATACTTTGCAAGAATCAAGACGCTCTAATGTACCAAAAGTATAATCTCCCCTTAATCCAGACTGAATAAAAAAATACTTTCACGTGTATCTCTCACAGCAGACGAACTTTCTTGTCGGATGAAAGCATAATGAGTTCTAAACTACTGAAACCACAGAATATTATATAGCCTAGAAGTAGAATAATAGCCTAATAAAGGCTACTTGACAACATAGAAGATATTGGGTACAGTTGGGATAGGAAATTGGTACGACTGGAGGCTAATAATGAGTCTTTACAAACCTGAGATGAAACAGACAGACAGACCCTGACAGACATAGGAGAGGCAAATCAGTGAGTGGGGGATGGGGGAGTGAGTAAAGAGAGGGTACACACACAGTTTTCCACAGGTTTCAACTGAGTCACTCTAGTTAGTCTCGTTATCGTCTTTCCTCGAAAAGAAAACACACACACACACAAAAATACGATTGCAAACATAGAAACTTTTTTAAACTTCCTGGATTTACGCTATCCATTAGTATAAATTTAAAAAGTAATTATCACAAGTTTGTAGGCTATTCAAGTAATTAATACCATAGTCTTAGCTTACATATCCAGTAAACAAAGCCAAATATAAAAATGAAATGTTACAATACACACTCACTCATAGTCTAACCCGAACAAAAACCATAATAATGTAATCACCCAAATTAGTTGTATTAATTAAGCGACGCAGTCAAGCTTGTCTTTCTCATCCCCATTGTGTGTGTCTGTGTGTGTGTGTGTGTGTGTAAAGAATGAATTATCTAGGAACGTTCCCATCAGATGTGTGTGTGTAGTGAAGGGTTTATCTAGAAACGTTCTGGTGGTGTTGTCTGCTGCCTGCGGTTACTGTCCCACATCCTTACTGGGAAAACCCGGAGTAACCCTTTCCTATAATCACTCACCAAGTACGTGAACACCTTTTCCGCTGACCGTGAATATTATCTTACATGTTCTGTCGCTTATGTAAAATGTCCCACTCAACACCCACTGGGGTAGGGGACAACGAACACCTACCCAGTATCCCTGCTTGTCGGAAAAGGCGACTAAATGGGGCTTTCACTTCTCCAACTGTCCCTTTCTTTTATTTGTCACCTTTTGTGGTTACTGTCCCATTTCTCAATCCCCTTCCTCGGGCGTCATATGATATCGCTGTTGGAGCTCCTAATATCAATCAATGAATCTCACTCAACACGTATTATTATTATTATTATAGCCTCATGTATCATCATAGAATAGTCTAGTACAGTACGGTACAATCACCACAATGACTCCCTGGTTCAAAATATTAATCATATCACCATCCCAAGATATCAAACGCTAAGGCAGATGCTTTAGAAGTTATATATATTTAAAATCAACAAAATTCCAATCAATGAGGGATAATTTCATGTCGATTTGAGAAACGGTTCCTAATATAACTTGTCCGGTAGGCTACAGATTACATTAGGCTTCGTCTTGAGGGGAGATTCTTTTGTTGGTGCACTGGAAGGTCTCTCTGATGCCTCCAAACTGTGCCAAGAAACAAATCCCCTATTAGGTTAGTACCATTGATGGCGTCTGTTCTCTGGCATAGCATGGAGGAATCATTTACTCCACAATTACCAACAGAGTACTGTCCCCTTAAGGCCCCTGTGATCGTGTATAAAATTTGGAGGCTTCTAATTCCTCCTGACCATGCCACGAAACAAGCTCCTTCCATAGGTGTGTGTGTGTTTCGTGGCAATATTTGAAGGACTAATTTATCTCCAATTTTCTGACTACATCACAGGGTCTCTCTCTCTCTCTCTCTCTCTCTTCCAGTTTTAGCGTGGTTTAAGTGATTCTCTCTCTCTCTCTCTCTTAAATTGTGAAAGGAGGGAGAGTCCAGAAGGGGAGTGAGTGTAAGGTTGACCAAAGGACTGGACTGGACTGGTTCTGGGGTCAATAAAGATAACCGGGGATAAGAATGACCTCGATCAATTTAGGCCTACTTAATTTGGCTACCTGAGAGAGAGAGAGAGAGAGAGAGAGAGAGAGAGAGAGAGAGAGAGAGAGAGAGAGAGAGAGAGAGAGAGAGAGAGAATTACTTAAACCTAGATAAAATTGGACTGAGAGAGAGGGAGAAAAATTACTTAAACCTCGATAAAATTGGACTGAGAGAGAGAGAGAGAGAGAGAGAGAGAGAGAGAGAAAGCGTGGGTGGAAAAAGAACAGAGGGGAGGGGCGGGTGGAGAGAATGAAACCGGTTGGGCTTGCCTATACTTACAGTTTTTAAGGATGTGGGGTTGGTGGTAGGCTAATACACTTTTGGTACACACACACACACACACACACCTAAAACGGGGCCCCTCATTGAGCATAATTATTACAGAATGAATTGTTGTGTACAATGGCGCGTCCTAATCCACCATTATGCTTTATGAGTGGCCCGTCTATGTGTGTGTGTATGCGTGGTGTCTGTTTCACGTGTCCGAAACTGTACATACATCAGCAGAGCTCCTTGATTCCCCAAAAGTATGCCAGGAAACAACAGAAGAGCAGCAGATTAAGGTGGAAGTACAGTATTGGTAAATCTGGAGCAACTGATTCCTCCACACATTCCAAGCAACAAACAGAACACCACTATATATTTTTTGTTCATCTTGTCCTGTTTCCTGGCATATATACTTTGGAGGAATCAAAGTGAATTACCTCCTTAACATAACTAGCCTAATGGTGGCCTGTCGTTGCTTGGATTAGGCTCGTTAGGGAGGAATTAATAAGTTACTCCAGTACCACCAACACTTATTGATACCTCTATCCTATTTTTTCAAGCAACAACAGGCCACCATTATTTTTGTTAATCTGGTCCTGTTTCCTGGCATACTTTGGAGGATTCATGACACACCAATGTAACAAATGAATACTATCCCCTCAACCTACAGTACAAGTTAGGCTAGTGGGGGGGTAACATCTTTTCTTTCCTCTTCCTCCTTCTCTTCTCCTTCCTCTTCCTCCTTCTCTTCTCTTTCCTCTCCCTCCTTCTCTTCTCCTTCCTCTTCATCCTTCTCTTTTCCTTCCACTTCATCCTTTTCTCCTTCCTCTTCCATTCCCTACCCACCAGAGGGAGCTTATAGTGGGATAAACCCTAATTTGTAACGAGAGAGGCAGTAATGTTACGCCTCAAGTCGCCCTGTCATGTCTCTCCCTCTCCGTTACACCTCCCTGCCCCCACTCCTACTGTCACGCCTCCCCCTCTCCCTGTTATCCTACCCACCTACCAACCACACCCTACCTTACCATATCCTTCACACCATATAGCACCCTTATTGGACGATTAAAACAACAACAAAAACAATAACTCATTCTCTCTTACACACACACACACACACACACACACACACACACACACACACACACACACACTTAACAAAACTAGCACACCTACCAGGCACCACCTCACTCGTGTTGCACCCCTCTCAATAACCCATGCAACCACAACAACACCACCACTCCAGACATACATACCACCAACACACAACAACAACACAACTCCCTCTTAACCCTTACCTTGACGTTCCTGTAGTGTTCTTCATCAAACCGGTTCGTATCCTACACATACTTGTCATTGCAAACATCCTTCCATCTCACGCATTTATTATTTTAAGGGATTTAAGGCATTCATTCTCCCTTTCTCACCCTACCCTTGCACCCTGACCACCAACACACATATATACTGTATATATACACCCTACTGGTTCTCGTAATGCTTGACTACCACTTAACTACCCTTTATGCGAGACACACACACTCTACACGTTCTAATATCACTTGACAACCACTATATACCCATTTAGCTTCACACACACACACACACACACACGTTTCAATGACATTTAACTACCACTAACTGCCATACTACCTCTTAGGATATTCACACACACACACACACACTATACGTTCTTATACCACTTGACAACCATTAAATACCCCTTTGGCTACACACACACACACACACACTATACGTTTTAATATCACTTGACTACCACTAAATAACCCTTTGACTACACACACACACAAACACACTTGTATGCTGGCACGTTAACCAACAACGCCTGGAGCTGCATTATCAAGTTACCCCTGCAGTCATTCAACCCAGTGGGCGGTCTGCCTCTCTGTGTCTCTATACCTTCCCCCTTTATCACACCATGCACGGCCCCATAGTGATGGTGGTAAGTCTATCTCATATAACTTCGTCTGTCTGCTATATTCTTCTCCCTCTTCTTTTACCTCGAAGTTACACCTCGTCGTAAATCAGCTATTGTTATACTCCTCCGCTCTAAGTAACTATACCTTTGTTGTAAATCTACTGATACTCCTCCGCATTAAACGACTAGGCTAAGCTATACTATAATCCAATAATGCTCGTTTTCAGCTTATTTGCGTCCGACTGGTGGAGCCGCCAGTGTTGAGGTACCGTATATTTATTTGTGAATCGTTTGTCTTCGTTCTGTCTTCGGGAGTGCTCAGTACAGCTTCGCCTCTTCATACAATACAAGAACTATTGTATTAAGAACAGAGGAAAGTGCCCCAAACTGTACTGTGTAAGAAAAAAGACGAGGTCCCACATTGTATTAAGGAGAGGAGAGGGCCCCACAACGTATAAGGAAACAGAAGAGGGCCCCACAACGTATAAGGTAACAGAAGAGGTCCCCAAACTGTACTGTATACGGAAAAAGAAGAGGTCCCACATTGTATTAAGAAGAGAGGAGAGGGCCCTACACAGTGTTAAGAAAAGAAGAGGGTCCCACAACGTATAAGGAAACAGAAGAGGGCCTCACAACGTATAAGGAAACAGAAGAGGGTCCCACAACGTATAAGGAAACAGAAGAGGGCCCCACAACGTATAAGGAAACAGAAGAGGGCCCCACAACGTGTAAGGTAACAGAAGAGGGCCCCACATTGTATAAGAGAGAAAGATCCACTGAGAGGACCCTAAGCCACCTCAAGGAACCGTCCATCGTCTTCCAACCCTAATAACCTACACTGTTTACCTCGTGGTGGTTTTACATGGTAGGGTATCACGCGAGGGAATTGATCGTGGTCTATTCCCGATGTGGAGAGGCTTTGTGTTGTGGGGCTGTACTTGTTTGTGGGTGGGTAGTGCTGGTGTTGTTTTGGTGGTGGTGGTAGTTGTAGTAGGTTAGTTGTGGTGGTGGTGGTGGTGGTGTTTCGGTGGTGGTGGTAGTTGTAGTAGGTGAGTTGTGGTGGTGGTGGTAGTAATGGTGGCATTCGTAGTTGTAGTGGTAGTGATGTTGGAAGTAGGTTAGTTGTTGTGGTAGTAGTGGTGTTGGTGGTGGTCGTAGTAGTGGTATTGGTGGTGGTGGTAGTAATGGTAGTGGTAGTGTTGGTGTTGGTAGTAATGGTAGAGGTAGTGTTGGCGTAGGCTGGTATTTTGAGGTAGGGGAATTAAAGGAAGAAACAGCAGAACTGGAGGGAGGGATGGAGGAGAGAGAGAGGAAAGGAGGGAGAGCAAGGAGGGTCGGGCATAAAGGGTACAAAGAAGACAAAGAAGAGTACAAAGTGCGATAAAGAATGACATATTGGAGACACTTGTGTGTACCTAAGTCGGTGTGTGTGTTATTTATCTGAGAGAGAGAGAGAGAGAGAGAGAGAGAGAGAGAGAGAGAGAGAGAGAGAGAGAGAGAGAGAGAGATAATCCTTATCTGTCCTTAGAGAGAGAGAGAGAGAGAGAGAGAGAGAGAGAGAGAGAGAGAGAGAGAGAGAGAGAGAGAGAGAGAGAGAGAGAGAGAGAGAGAGAGAGAGAGAGAGAGAGAGAGAGAGAGAGAGAGAGAGAGAGAGAGAGAGAGAGAGAGAGACTAACGAGAAGCAAGGAATGGAGATAGAAAATTGGAAAGGACGACAGAGAGGGAGTGAAGGATGAAGAGACAGGAAGGGGAGGGGGCAGGATGGGGAGGGGACAGAAAGGGGAGGAAAGCTATCGATCAAATCCACGTAAATGGGTGAGGGAAGGGGATGGGTAGGAGAGGAAGAAAGGTAAGATAGGTAGGTAGGGAGGGAGGGAGAGGAGCAAGAACAAGGAGAGAGTAAGATGAAGGACGAAGTAAGGGGAGAGAGATATAGGAATGTGGGAGGGGGGAGAGGAAAGTGAGTAATTTTGGATGGGGAAATGAGAGTAATGAGGGACAAAGGATGGAGAGGAAGATACATGAGAGAATGGGAGGAGATAAAAGGTGGATGAGAAAGGGAGAAGAATGAGAAGTAAGGGAATGACGAGAACAGAATGAAGAAAGGAAGGAAGGAGAGAAAGAGAGATGAATGAGAAGTGACGATGAAAACAGAAGGAAGGAAGGAAGGAAGGAGAAGGAAGAGGAGCGGATCCAACCATCCTACATAGATATCATATTCACAAACAAACAAACAAACATGAGTCAAAAAAATTATCTTTCTTTTTCCATACTGAGAAAGAGAAGGATAAATGACTAGAGAGACCGTGAACTGCCCTCATCTGTGAATCCAAACAAGTGAGAGAGAGAGAGAGGCCCAAAATCATGTCAAATTTCGTTCGAGATGCCTAGACACATTGAGTAGGCGAGGGTAAACATGTATGGTCGAACTACGTAATGCATAACAAACCAAGTAATAGAGATAGTGACGAACTATAGACGAAAGACGAGAGGCCCAAAATCATGTCCAATTTCGTTCGAGATGCCTAGACACATTGAGTAGGCGAGGGTAAACATGTATCGTCGAACTACGTAATGCATAACAAACCAAGTAATAGAGATGGTAACAAAAGAAAGACGAAAGATATGGGATTGGTACAGTGTTGGTATGTAAATCTGGAGCACCTGATTCCTCCAAACAGGTCATCAATATTTGTGTTAATCTAGTCCTGTTTGTTTCGTGGCACATTTTGGAGGAATCAAGTGACTCTGTTGTTACCAAACCCAACAACAACTCTCATTATTTAAGTCTTACGTAACGTAATAATGTTTTCAGGTCACTCGATTCACGCTCAGGAAACTAACCAACAGTAGGCCTAATCCGAGAAGGAGAGAGGTCTGTATAATTATAAGCTTAGTCTCTCTCTCTCTCTCTCTCTCTCTCTCTCTCTCTCTCTCTCTCTCTCTCTCTCTCTCTCTTATTATTATTATTATTATTACCCCATTATTATTATTATTAATGTTACCCCAGTCAGTTATTCTCTATCAATAAAAATAAATAAAAAATTAATTATCCCTAAAAAGCATTGTTTTATATGGGCTAGCTTTAGTTATACGGTACATGTTAAAAGTTCTCTATATTTATATAACTAATAGCTATAAATAAATGTTTCAAAATGTTTCTCTCTCTCTCCACGTCACAACCCAATTCACGGGGGAACTCGGAGCAGATGCGTGATGACGTCATATGTAAACAATGACAGACCCCGATACAACAACTCCCCCAGACAATGCCCACATCCTGTCAAACCTTCCTCCCTTCCTTCCACATAATGGTGCATGAATTTCTGCTCAGCCATTCTC
This sequence comes from Petrolisthes cinctipes, assembly GCA_033782935.1. Classification (NCBI taxonomy): domain Eukaryota; kingdom Metazoa; phylum Arthropoda; class Malacostraca; order Decapoda; family Porcellanidae; genus Petrolisthes; species Petrolisthes cinctipes. The sequence continues at coordinate 84,386 of JAWQEG010001757.1, read as the reverse complement.
ACCAAAACCACATGAGAATGACGAGTGGTGAAAGTAGGCTATGGGGTTTACAATACATAGTAACACATAACGTGGAGCCATATGTGCATGCTTAACCAATATGTGTGTGTGTGTGTGTGTGAAAGTAGACAATGTGTGCAATAGGATACGTGTAGGCCTATGCAGAGTTGTCGACACACCTTCGTAACCCTTTCAGCTTTGTAAGTCTAGCCTAATCCTTGCTGTTAATCACGAGGCCCACCATTGGTAAACTTCCACACACCTTTGCCAACCGTAATCCTAATAAGTGGGTAGCCTAATACACTATTGGTACATCATGGATCATCCAAAGTAGGCTAGGCTATGCCAGGAAACAGGACCAGATGGACAAAAATAATGGTTTCCTGTCGCAGGGAATAGTTTGGGGGAATCCTCTTAAGTCTAAACAAACACAGACATAGCCTACATACAAATAAACAGGTTCATATTTTGAACTAACAATATAATGACACCAGTACCGCCTCCTACATTACCAAACCAACACTCCAGCCTCCAACCCTCCCCAGCCCATACATTCAACAACTCAAGTAGGCCAAAGCCCACCCCAGACTAACCTATAGGCCTACGGTTCCCTTCAAGGTGGTACCGTAGAAGTTAATGAACCCTTTCTCTTTTAGGTAGGCCTAAGTACTGTGTGGCAGAGCACCTTGATAATCTTTGTGTATATACTTGGTAGGATGAACACTAAAGCTTTCTATGGTACCCCTTATAACAGTGTGGACATTGAGGCTGCTAGCTTATTTGCACAGGATCCCATAAAAACACAGGGCATGTTTTCGTAACACACACTCACACAGTCAAACACATACACACACACACACGTAGGCTAACCCTTAAGGGGTTATATAGCACATTGATTTGGGTGGTAAATCTGAAGCAAATGATTCCTCCAACTATTCCAGGCAACAGAACATCATTATTTTTTTTCATCTGGTCCTGTTTCCTGGCATACTTTGGAGGAATCATGACACTCCAATGTACCATAACAAAAGTATACTATCCCCTCAAGCTAACATACATACGGGGATTGGGAGATGTGTGGTATCCAATTCTATATTTATCATTCACCCTTTTCCTATTACCAATTATATATATTTCTTATAATACGAGCCTAGACCTATCCTATTTAATTATCACTACACATTGCTTACATCACTACCCTTCCTCTCCACTCTCACGTTCCGGCGGCAGTGATGAAGTGGGAGTATCTGGAGGGTATGTATGTATGTATGTAGTGGAGGTGATGATATATTTCAACACAGACCGCTAGCATGCAACACTGCCCCTCAGCTCTCCACCCTCCTACCACCCACCCTATTCCCCCCTTCCCCACTACCAATCTTGCGACAGTGTTGTTACAAATTTGAACCTATTTATGGCGGGGTTAGGCTACTGTAGGCATATATAGTTTATGTATGCCATAATCATTACCGCCGTAACAATCCGAGTGCGGTATATATAGAAATTCTGATATTGTTTCTTCCATCACTCACTTCCCCTTTCCCTCTTCTCTTTCAACCACAAGTCTGTCAATCTCCTCCTTCACCACCACCACCCTCAACCTCCTCCATTACTCAACCCTTCCTTCCTTCTTCCTCTCTCACCCATCACCCCTTCCCTCCTGTCTTCCCATAAGTTATATAACATTACTCTAGTGTTAGTCATGTAGGCTATGTAGATTAAATTACCATGTGGGGATCTACACTACCGTACCCTACCCTTCTCAACTCAGTCTTTCCTTTGGCCTTTCCTCCTTCCTCCCCTGCACCGATGGAGATGGGATTGACTAGGGACGGTCGTTAACCCTTTCTTTATCAACTCTTGCCCTTTTATGGTCCTTAATCACCCTAAAGTTTTCAGGGTGCAAGGGGTGTGATATAGGTGGGTGGGTGGGTGGGAATGATAGGCTCCTTCCTCTTGTATTTTAAATCCCTACCTACGACACGAACAAACTTAGGCCTAATCATTTCATTAAGGGTGTAGTTTGTTATCTGGCACAGGTTCCAGGAATTAGAGTAGCCTAATGCAGTACGGTAGCCTTCAAATCAACCTCAACAACAACACAAGCCCCTCAAGACAAGATACACATTCGTTTCATCACATCATATTCCTCCGGTAGGTCAGGCTTTCCCCACAACTCCACCCTCCTATTCCATCCAACTCTTGTCTAATCGTCCACATTCCCTTCGCAAGAGCTGCTCCTACACTGTAATAATTCCTTCACAGCTCTCTATCACCTTCAGAAAAACCCTCGCCCTCTCCTCTCTTGTTGTCATACCTACTTCCTTACACCGTAGTGTTTTTCTCTGCCCATGCCAAAGTTTCTTGTACCTTCGTGCCGTTCCTAGTCTTTTTTCCATTTCTTCTGTACTCAGTGTATGACCACCACCACCACCACCACCACCAACCTACTTTACCTCCCCCTCCCTTCCCCTGTTCCGTCCCTCCTCCCGGTGTGCCTGGCTGGCGTGTGTGTGGTGTGGTGGCTCAGGCAGTATGGGAAGGTGAGAGTGAAAGTGATGGTGGTAACACACATACACATGCACATACGCTGCCTACACACACACACACACACACACACATATATCAACATTCTGTGTACTGTTGTTATTTATATAACTTTTCTGTAGCCTACTTGTATAACAAGTTGTTTTAATGTAGGTTATCGTGTCTACATTTTTTTATATTTCAAGGTAACTTTTAATTAATTACCTACATCAAAGTGAACATGTAGATGGTAGTGATGTTTAATGAAGGAATGACTTACATACTAGTCAGCGTAGCCTAACACCATCGGTTTAGGAAACATTTGTCAAGAGTCCGTGTTGGTTCATGTATCGTGGTGATTATAGGTAACTTTTAATTAATACTGAGGGAGTTACCAGAGGAATGTCCCAACCCAACTCAAATTATATTACAGCCAAACACGGGCAAAAAGCATGGCTCAAATTAGGCTATTCAAAGCTTAACCTAACCCAATTGATATAGGCTAGGCTACCACATGCAAACATCAGGGCTTAAACTAGGCTATTCAAAGCTGCACTCAACTCGTATGATATAACATGGGCAATCAAAAGGGCTTTCAAACGAGGCTAGAAGTCCCTGACGTGGAGTGGAAATAAATATACCTGAAGCCTACTGTCAGCAACTGCACACATTTTATTTATTCAGCCTGACTGGTTTGCAAGTGGTGGTGGCAGTTGTTTGACAAGTCGCACGTCACACACACACCACAAGATGACACACTAGCTAGCCCAAAGTTTCACTCCTCTCTTCTACTTCCTTCTCTCCCTCCCTCCCTCCCACTAGACCACCACCATGGCCCACCACCACAAACTTTCTCTCCTGTTCCTCCTCCTCCCCCACCCCCGCCAGCTGCTTCTTACCACTTTACACTGTTCCTCAATCCCTCCCTCCATCTCTTTCTTGGCCGCCACTCCTCTCTCATTATCTCTCGTCATCACTATTCCACTTTCACTCATCTCTCTCTCTCTCTCTCTCAACGGTCCCTTTTATACCCTCGTTCTAGATCTCTTAATGGGTTCACTGAGTAAAAATCTGCATACCGTCCCACATCTTACTTATATAGCAATACCCTACATAGCTTAATCACACTGGTTAGTCACCTATATCAAAATCTGCGTTCATACAGATATAAACAGATGGTCCTAAATAGGTGTGTATGTGTGTGTGTGTGTGTGTGTATTAGTCTATGTCACAAAAGTTTACGTTAAACAGACAAGCTTTATACTGAATGTTTAGCAAGTCAATTATCCAGGATACACTTGCCCCAATTTACAGTGAATCATTATCTTTCTATGGTCCTCGTCACAACATTTTTACAGAAACGTTTTTTCCCCTCAACGTGATCAATTAGGAAGCCTTAAAAGTGTTACAGTAAGAAAGGCCACATTTCAGGATGACGCTTTTTTAAGACAATGCTGAAAGGTTTGTGGTCATCGATCCTATTAGCGATACATAGGGAATTCAACAAGGCACGTCTTCAATTCTTTCTTTCCTTCTCGCCAGTAGATTTTTCTCTCCTCCTCACCGGCAAAATTTTCTTACCCTCCCACGACCGTTTAATGGGGTAGGCTAGTACAGTGTTGGTAATTCTAAAGCAACTTATTCCTCCAAACTTTTTCAAGCAACAGGCCACCATTATTTTTGTTACTCTGTTCCTGTTTCCTGGCATACTTTGGAAGAATTAACGCGCGTGCATCATGTTATCCTTGCCAAAACAGCTGGCTGACTACTCGTGATTTATTTCTAACTAAAACTATGCACATTAGATAATTATCGGTTTGTAATCCTATAACAAGAATGTATACGAACACCTGACAATGAATGGAGCTATATAATTAAATGCTATGAGAGTGCGGGAAGCTTTTGCAACTAGGCTAACTGTATAGGTAAACCCAGAAGGTGTGTGTGTGTGGTCAAGGGGAGCAGGGCACACGGGTCAAGGTGAGGGTTGCTGCTGGGTTCCACTATAGCCTGGCCCTAACTCATGAAGTCCCTCCCATTCCATTATCCCAAATTCTTACAAGAGTAGCCTAGCCTAGCCTAGCCTAGCCTAGCCTAGCTTAGTAGTAGGTACTGTAGTGTTAAGTTTCGTGTTCTCTCTCTCTCTCTCTGGGATCACACCACGTTCGTATTGTTATTATTGTTGTTGTTAAAAATTAAGGCGTGAAATCAATTAAGAGTCAAGGTTTTACAAGATATCCTACATAGACTATCCTGAATGTAGGCTAATATTGAAGGCAACAACATACAGTATTTTAGTTAAAGGTATAACATACTGTAAATAGCCTACTACCAGAAAACCCACCAACCACATGGACAATGGTTGCCAGACGTCTCCAGAAATGTCAAGGGTATAAATAGCAAATAAAAATACCTGTGAATACGAAATGTAAAAAAAAGGTTAAGTGTTGCCAGTACATTGATGGTTTTTTGAGGATTAGACAACACCGATTAGAGCCACGTGACCACCTACAAATGTTGCCATGTAGGATATTAGTTGGCAATACCCGGTAGCAGCAGGAACAGGTGGTCAGTGTGAAAGGCCGAGTTCGTGACATGACCTCCACCTCCTCCACGCTCACATGCTCCTCCCTCCCTCCCTCGTGTGTGTGTGTGTGTGTACTATAGAGATGAATCACTGAACCAACGGTACATAATACACATAAAACCATGTATCCACGTCTGTTTTCAAGATTGCACTCAATATATTATCTTCATAGAACCTTTCATTCACCATTACTAGCTTAATGTCAGCACACTTTAGGCTATAATGAGGCAGAAAATGATGTAATTTCTCGTATCAGATGAAGAATAATAGTGATCCGAGAAGAAATGGCCCTAATCATTTCAATTATAATCTGCTGACTGGGAAGATTTATCATGGATGAGTATTGTGGTTAGGGTATAGTGGCACCACATTATTGCCTTGTGTTTGAAGTCGACTACAAGCAAAACAAATCCGATTATTTCTCTACCTCTTACGACATACCAGTACCTTACTAGCACCAAAGATTCTAGTACTGGAATCCTAGAATCCTTGCTAGCACGTAACCTTGGATATATTAATAGTAACATTTTGGTATTAGGCTACCATATATTATTACGTACACACATATTACGATACGAATTACCATAACTAATATGTCTAAATTCCTAGATCAGGCTAATGCAAATCCAAACAGCAAACCATCTCGAAATAATCTACAATGTAATATTAGACTGTCAAGACAAAGAAAACCTACCGTACAAATTTAATTCAGTGCATGAAGAACAATTACCACACAAATTTCGTTCCTTTATCCAATAAAGAATGAATGGGAGGAGCATCAGCAGGAAATAAATTAGGGAGCGGCCAGGATGTGAAAGCAAAAATGGAAGTAGGGGTACGGTGGGTTAGGGTTATACTTCCTGGCCTTTGAATACTGCCAGAGGGTTACTAAGTATAATATTTGGTTCATTCTTTTAAGGCACCCTGTGATGTAGTCAGAAAATTGGAGGTAAATAAGTCCTTCAGATATTGCCACGAAACACACACACACACCTATAAGGAAAGAGCTTGTTTTGTGGCATGGTCTGGAGGAATCAGAAGCCTCCAGTTCTCATATACGATCACACCTAGGATCCTTAAAGGTGTAGGGTAGGCGACATGAAAAAGATACAAGTAAAAATAAGTAGAAACGGAAAGGGAAATTCGATAGTATATTACGAGATGCATAACGGAAATTGTGCAAGAGAAAGAAAGCGATATCAAAAACGGGAATTTCCGAAATGCGGGATACGATTCTGATACTGTAGAGTGGAAATGAAAGCACAAACGAGGGAAGGAAAATGAAGGATTGAATTTCTATTCAATATGACAGATGAACAGGTGAAAATAACAAGTTAGTGAACATGTTGCGAAAGAAAATAAAATGTAAATGTGATCTGCTGCATAAGCAAACATGTGAACTGCGAGAATGAAAGACAAGGTCAGAGGGATAAATGTAAATAAAAATAACTGAAAAAAAAGGTGTTCATTCTACACTGGAGAGAGAGAGAGAGAGGATGGAGCAACTTCAAGAGAGAGGTGAAACAATGGTGGTGATTTCGGGTCGATATAAGGGCTTGGAATAAGGCAACCATTTTCCCCCAGGTCTTGAAAGGTGTACGTTTGCCTAATCTACCGCCAGGTGCTTTAAGAACACTGCTACTATAAGGGTTGATTCCACACTGGCTTTGGTTTATGATCCTCCCCAATCACACTTGTCAAGTCTTAAATTATAACCAACAAGAAACTCAGTCTCCATATCCACAAAATCTGTCATGTAGTTCCATTATTACCATAGTTTCATAGTGGAGTCATCAAATTCATCCAATAATTCACTTATGAGTCATTTACACAGTTCATTTTCTTTCGTTAGGTTGCTTACAAACCAAAATAAACCACTGTGGAATCGGCACTAAGGGTGGATTCCACAGTCGTATTCGTTTGTTAGCTTCATAACCAACCACACTTGTAAGGCTTCATTATTTTCCAAAAGCCGAGTATCCGCATTCACAAAATCTATCCAACAGTTAGATAATGATGATCACTGCATAGTTTACTCACCAAATTCATTAAATAATTCAGCCATAAGTCATTTAGCCTACACGGCTAAGATTCTTTCGTTTACGTGCTTACAAACCACTAAGAACGACTGTGAAATCGACCCTAACAGATTACAAGGTGGAAGTGAAGATAAAAAGATATTAACAGATTACAAGGTGGAAGTGAAGATAAAAGGTGTTAATGAATCACCCCGACAGTTATCATTAAAAAATGGTAATAAAGACAATATTTATCACTCATAATGTACCATAAATCGATATTGGAAGGATCTATAATAAGTGATTAAAGTGTAAAAATAAAATTAATAACACTGAACAATTAAGCTACAAATACTGATAAATATACAAATATATTAATAGAATAATTACTTACCTAGAGGCATTTTGAAGAGAAAGCAATACAAAGGCACTTTACTCCAACTAACACTTATAACACTTTATATCACTTAATTTCCAGTTATATATTATCTTTATATCACTTCACACACTATGACAAGATTATGGCGACTATAGGAACTTGCAATTTTTCACAAGATTGCTTTATTTGCATGCAATCATTAATCACATATTATTATTATCATTCGTGTAATTAACTTTGTATATTTTAAGTAATCAACACCACTTGCACAAACAAATAAATCACCAAAATATCTTATCAGAGACACACGTTAATAATTAATATATATTATCCATTTTAATACTCTTCACAAGTAATTAAGATAGTGTCAAGTCCTCACGAATAAAGTACGTACAAAGTTTTCACATTTAGCGAGAGGGATAGCTAGAGACACGTGGTGAAGTGAGGGAGGAAATAGTCTGAGCAGTGGACTGATAACAACATCCTAGCATGGAGCAACAACACGTCCTTACCAAACCCTGGCTAACAGCTGACTGACTCACTGACTGGACCTGGTGCCTGGCCCTGGTGGTGGTGGTGGTAGTGGAGGTAGTTGCTTGGCTCACTTTGGCTGCTGCCGCTTCTTCTTCTTCCACTTCTCAACTACGGATTTCCTTGCTGGAGTTGTCAAATTTCCTTAGATTTATTGGTAGCCTTGAATACCAGTAATAGTTAAATTCCAACGCTCTCTGTCAAGCCAAACATTTTACTCATTTATCTATTGACAATTTTCTTTTTAATTATATGTAAAAAAAAAAAATGACGAATATTGTAGACGATATAGTTGGAATTTCCCTAAAACGTGTTGATTTCCTCAGAAATTCCTTAATATCTAAGACTTTCCTTGGATGGTTCAAATTTCCCTAAAATAAGATAATTTTCCTAATTGTGGCAACTCTGTGCCGCCGCTGGAGCCGGGCTGGTAGTGTTGGCCTTACTAGCACCTGGCGTGTCTGTCTGGCGCTTGGTGAGTAGTGCCTTGTAGTAGTAGTACAGTGTTTTGCATTATAGTCAAACAGCTAATTGATGGTGTACGATCAAGCTCAAAGCTCTTAAACAATTTGACATTGTTCGAAACAAATGCATAAAATAGCATATCAGTATAGCAGAATGTTAGACAAAGCTGAAAATAGTCTGACAAACTTCAATATTAAGCATAATCCAGCAGAAATGAAGCGTCAATGTGACAACAACAAATACCATTACTTTGACACTTATAGAAAATGGAAAGTCATAGCAAAACATGAATATAGAGGAAAGTGGCTACTTTACATGGTTTAATTATGTTCATACCTTTATATTGGATTGATTAAAAATATTTTACAATTGTGGATATAATGTATTTTATTGTCGTTGATATTTGTATATGTCGACATATTTTGTAGCTTTCTTGTTATCTAACCTTTGTTAAACTATTTTGCGTGAATGACATACTTTATTGCTACGGTGGTATAGTTCGGGACTCCGTGATATTAATGGTGACCACTGTCTATCTATAATGCAAAATACTGTAGTGGCAGGTGGTGACTGGAGTTTGGTGAGAAATGTCTTGTAGTAGTAGGCCTAGTGGCAGCTAGAGGCAGGTGGTGTCAGGCTTCTATTATCTATTCTGTTGAGCCGATATAGCAATTCTCCTTTACCTGTTAGACAAAGTTTCGCTGACACCCCAATATCTTACCTATTTTCATTCTTCTATATGCGAACAACTAGTTATTTCTCCACCTCTCTTTCCAAATCTTTTCTATCATATTTCTTACCTACATATGCACGGTTTTTATATGAACGTATTTACTATATAAGACACACGAAACCTTTGAGTTTTATTTACTCTCTCATTTTACACTTTCGATCCCAGTTCTTTGTTTGTTTTGTTTTAGCTGTGAGGTGAGAGGGGTATAGGGATTTCTTGTCATTACGGCGCTTTTAATAAATTTAGTAGCACGTGGTTTACAGCGGGAGTGGGTACTGGACAATTCCGTTTGTTAAACACTTATTTATGGCCACAGAAAAGGCATGGGCAGGTGTAAAGAGCTGTCAAGTCACCAAATAAATCGCAGCTGATATATCACTGTGCAAGGCTAAGAAATCTAATAAGGAAATATAAAGTACAGAGTGAGTAGTGTTCAGAAATCTAATAAGGAAATATAAAGTACAGAGTGAGTAGTGTTCAGAAATCTAAAAAGGAAATATAAAGTACAGACTGCATAGTGTTCAGAAATCTAATAAAGAAATATAAAGTACGGAGGGATTAGTGTTCAGAAATATAATAAAGAAATATAAAGTACAGACTGCATCGTGTTCAGTTGAAATCTAAAATTGAAATATAAAGTACAGATTACGCTGTGTTCGGAAGTGGAAAAACAATTCCTTGACCAGCGCTGCATAGGGGAGGTGATACGCCATTACAGAAAGAAACAACAGGAAGGAAGGCCCAGCAGAAAGACAAACTAATCCTAGAACCAACTGTATAAGGTCCTAAGGAAGCAAGTGTATGGAAATCTAATCATCGTATCTCTCGTGGAGCAAATTCTAATGATCTTGTTACCCACAGAGAAATAGAGAGATAGATTTTTTTGAAGTTCTTTATTTATCTTAATTACAAACACCAACACTCAGGTGAACGTTGCCTCTGAAGACCATAAAGATGGGTTACATAAGCCTAAATTAATATCTCCATCTTTTACCACCATAGTATCCCCTCCTTTATCATTTTCTCTTTTATTTCGCGGCTGGGGAAGGATAGGGTAGGGTTGGGGGTTGAGGTGATGTTAGGCTTCTGTCATCTCCCGGGAAGCTTTGGGAAAATATTTATTTCCTAGACGAGCGGGGATTCGGTGATCCTGCATGGCTTGTGTTATCATATTACAATTTTCCCGATATCCAGGATATACTGTATACTCTGGGATAGTAGGAAATGTCTGAAGATTCCCGGAGGCATATATATATATATATATATATATATATATATATATATATATATATATATATATATATATATATATATATATATATCCCAGAGACCGTGCAAGACTTAGGCCTACACACAATTTTCACGCAGACTTGCCTATATTAGGCTATTATAGATCTGCTGTTGTATCGCATTGGTTAACGAAAAATACCATGCGTAATGTTATCGAAATATTAAGCGTTCTCAATTTAATAATGTTAATCCCGTGTGAGGTGTAACAAACTTAAGCCTAGCCTAGCCTATCGTATCTTGCTGCTTCCACCAGTCAGTCAATGAAGAACAGGTCGCGTCGTTTGAGGCAGTTACGAAAGGAATTAATGTAAAATATTCATCACGCGGTAAGCTTAAAACTACTCCGGCCCGGTATACATATTTTTAAGTTCTTTAATTACCTTTTAGTACAAGCCCCAACACTCTGTTTGTTTGTTTTTAAGTTCTTTATTTACCTTTAGTACAAGCCCCAACACTCAGGGGAACGATATGCCGTTAAAGGGTAACGTGTATATACCATAGTTACACTTACAGTTTCTTATAATTCGTTTTCTATAGTTGAGACATTGGTGCGAGTATATGATCTGCACTGGTATCTTATTCATGTATCTCATTCAGCCTGCCAGGTATCTTATTCATTCTAGAAATCCCGAACAACTTACCGTCGAGGTTTGTTTTTTTTCGTAACCGACATGAACAAACACGGAGTCCCAGGCTTTTGTAAGTGTTTCAAAGCACCTTTAATTAAAGAGCAGTGATATCTCCCTGTAAGTTACTGCACATAAAAATAAAAGCTTGGAATAGTTCATGTGTTTTCTTTATTTTAATTTTAAATATTTTCCTCGAGTTAAGACAAATCAGGGGAAGGAATTATTGGTATTGGTAGCACGCCACCTAAGGCACCAACATACACTCGATCATGGGTCCATAATCCAACACCTATATACGGTTACATATTACGGTATTCAGTCGATTATCGCTACCAACACTTCACTGTACACGCCAAGGCCACAAGCTACACGCCAACGACTAGCCTAATCTGCCTTGCACACTGTTCAATAGGCACAGAGTTAGTAAAATAACGTAAGGTTGTTGTCCTAACTCTGTGAATAGGCTTGTTGAACCTTTATCATGCATTAGGCTATTCTTACAGTGTCACATTATTGATACTTTTAATCCACGAGTGTGATTTTCATGGTTTATACACAGAGAAAAGAAAAGTGAATATGATGACAGGAATATAACACTAAACACCGTACTACAATTCCAACAATACCTTTTAGTTACGAAGAAAATTAATTATCCAACAAATTAAGTCATATAGGCTACTGCACTTTTAGCTACGAAGGAAATTAATTATCCAACAAATTAAATCCTATAGGCTACTGCATTTTTAGTTACGAAGGAAATTAATCATCCAACAAATTAAGTCATATAGGCTACTGCACTTTTAGCTAAGAAGGAAATTAATTATCCAACAAATTAAATCCTATAGGCTACTGCATTTTTAGTTACGAAGGAAATTAATCATCCAACAAAATAAGTCATATAGGCTACTGGATTTTTAGTTAAGAAGAAAATTAATCATCCAACAAATTAAGTCATATAGGCTACTGGATTTTTAGCTAAGAAGAAAATTAATCATCCAACCAACTAAGTCATATAGGCTACTGCATTTAGTTACGTAAGTCAAGTCATTTACTCACCTGCTGCTGCTCTTGCTGAGGTGGATTTGATGGAGGTGATGAAAGAGGAGAAACACCTGAGTATGCCCAGGACACCACCATCACCCCTTTGTGACCTCTCAGACGCACTCCGAGGGTACATGTCAGGTCGTCGTTGTTGGGGAGTGGAGGGGTGGGTGAGTTAGGGCATCTTAATTTTGTTTTTTAAGAGGTTAGTTAGGCCATGTTTATTATTGTTTTTTTGTTTGTTTGTTTTGTTTGAAGGGGTTAGTTAGGGCATCTTTTGCTATTGTTTTTGTGGGATAGTTAGGCCATGTGTTCATTTTGTTGTTGTCTTTGTTTGAAGGGATTAGTTAGGGCATCTTTTTTTTTTATTTGTTTTGTTTGAAGTGGTTGTTGCTTTTGTTTGAAGGGCTTAATTAGGGTATATTTCCTTGTTGTTTTTGTTTTAAGAGGTTATAGTAAGGATATGTATCTGTTTGTTGTTGTTTCTGTTTGAAGGGCTTTGTTAGGGTATATTTCTTTGTTGTTTTTGTTTGAAGGTCCAGCAGGTGTCGGTGTGAGGCGTCTCTGTTGTTGTTGTCATTGATGCTAACAACTAAAGTAATGTAAACCGTCTATATTGTTTGTTAGCCATGTCCAGTACACGATTATATCTGTCACAACGGCACTACAAGGCTATAAAGGGAGATAATCTTGTTGTTGAATTGGAAGGTCTGTGATTCCACCAAACTATACCAGGGAAAAAAACAAACAACCTTACTGTTGCTTTAACTGTTGCTTTCTTGGGGGATCTGCTGTTCCGTGGCATTGTGTGGAGGAATCATCATAGCCTACCAATTTATCCCCAAAAGAATTCTCTCCAGTTAAGTTCTTCGAGTACAGAGTGACCTACATATATACCGGAACCGATATGAACTTCATCCATTATTCCAGGCAGCATATCAATGGATTAACTATTATCATTATTTCATCCGCCTCATAACTGCAACTAACTTTATTACCGTACCATGACACGCACGCATTACAAAATAGTATATTCCGTATCTCTCGCTATGAATATAAGCACAAGGAATCAACAACTCTGGGACACGCTATGAATATAAGCACAAAGAATCAACAACTCTGGGACAATTTTCAGACCCCATGACTACAATTTATATATAGCACTTATCAAACCTACTAACATTATTTTTGCGTCACTCTTCCGGCTCACTGTACCGTATGTGTCACCAACAAGTAGCTAGAAGAGATCGAAGGTGTGTATTGACGAGCACATGAGAGGTACACACACCCTACCACCCTGTCACCCTCACGGTTACCACAACACTGAGATGGAATGGGAGGATGAATGAGGAAGGAAGGGGGAAAGGTTAGACGGGAGGAGGAGGAGGGATTGACTGGGAGGATGAATGAGGGAGGGAGGGGGAAAGGTTAGACGAGAGGAGGAGGGGGGGCTGATGAAGTGGAGGAGGAGGGAGTGTGTGAGTGAGTGGAGGGAGGGTGAAGATGAAGTGACGTAGGGGTGGGGAAGGGGAGGAGGGAGTGAGTGATATAAGTAGAGGGAGGGTGAAGAGGAGGATGACAAATGACTTAGGGAATGGTGGGGGTTATTATGCTATTGTTTAGGGTAACTATTGATAGAGGTGTGGCCGAAGAAAGATTGCATAAGCACAACAATAACCATGTCAAGGACAATAAAGGGGGAGAATTAAAGGGTGGAAGAGAAGTAATAAATTATGGATGAGAGTCAGGGGCAGGGGAAGGAAGAGCTCGCTTAGTAACGTAAACAAACCAGTACTGACGAGGGAGAATCTCAGAATCGGCTCAAGTCTGTCTCAACTGTGTGAGTGTGTCGGGAAATTTTATCATACCGTACAGGACATTTTGGGAATATTGATTTTAATGTCCGAGGCGATAATATACGATGCATTATAATTAACATCTATTTAAGACCCTTAGGTTTTATTTTATTAGTTTACCAGTTTCGCAATTTGTGCAGCAAAGTACAGTATTAGTATGTAGCCCAAATGCCATTTTAGTTGTTGTTAAGATACATTTAAAGAGAGTGAGATATGGAGGAGTCTCCGAGATCAACTGATTAGCAGGGCTTCATGCAGCTCGTGTAGTGAATTGGAAGCCTCAAACATGCTGCCAGCTACAGTATTCCACAGACTTCCCTACCCTCTAACCCACCACCCTTCAGCCCCTGCCTCTTTGGGATACACTGCCAATCGTTCATACAACTGCTTTCATATCAACTTAATATATATCTGCGTGATGTTTGGGTTGTGTTTCATAGTGAATATTTATTTAAGTCAGCCAAATAGTTTCTCATTCCTTCCCTCTCTTCTTCAATTTGTGTGTGTATGTACTTATGTAATTGTACTCATTTATTTATTTATTTGCAGTGGGTGGCATTCCTAGGCTTGGGTGCATTGAGTGCAGCTGTAATGTCCTAGGCTTACTCCTCTTCTCTTCATCAGAAAGGTAAAGCGACACTGCTGGTCATTGATTATCTCTTTTTATGTTCATAAGTTGTTGTTGTTGTTGAAGTTCCTCAAGCTGTCTGGCCGAGCAGCCCCGAGCTCCTGAGGAAGGTCATGGCCTGAACCGGGCTTTCCCACAGTGCATTCAGAGAGTGTATGTTGTGTTGTTGGCGAGTGTGGTTGTGTGCGTTGCAGTCTTCAATAATGTGTTTAATAGAATGGGGTGCTGTGTTGCATCCTGGACAGGCATCCGCAATGGCTCCATCCAGCCTCTTCTGATATGTCAGAAGGGCCGGGTGGCATATTATCCAAGTCTGGTGGGCTACCGCTTACTGCTGGGCCAAAATCGCGGCGGTTGGAAGGAGAATAACGTTTGGGTTATAACGATAAAACCAACCATGGGATAATCTTTGAAATAGTTTCATTCTCTTTCCCAGCTTATTTTACCAAGAGTACGATCATAACCTAACCTAACCTAACCTAACCTAACCTAAACTGGACCTAGCCTTAACCTAACCAAATCAAGCACTGACATATACTCTTCCAGACTTGGATAATATGCGGCCGGGGCCGCCGGGTGATGGCCACACCGCAGCCTGGCCAGGTGGACTCTGTCCTCACGGGGAAGGGAGGATTCGGATGGGTGGATGTCAGGAGTGCATGCAGCTGAGTGTTGTTTTTGAGTGTTTGGATGGATTGATGAGTGATTTGAGTATGGATGTGTTTTTGGAGAATAGTTTGGGGTGGGCAGGGTGTAAGAGATGATAGTATTTGTGTATGGTATCGTGTACTGGGTGTTGTTTTGATGTTCATTGGCATGTGTGGGTGTTGTGCCATGTAGTGTAGTGGATGGTGTGGGTTTGTGGAGGCTGCAGCAAATGTTTGTTTGCCTCTCATGTCAAGGTGATCCTTGATTTTGAGGACTTTGGTTTCATAGTGTAGGTGGTCTGTGGGTGTGGTAGCTGTGCAGCCTGTGATTGTCTTTAGGGCTCTGTTCTGTATGGTTTGAAGGGTGTTGTGATGAGTCTCAGTGAGGTTTGAAGCCCAGGCAGGGCTTGCATAATCCATCACTGATCGAATATATTGTTTGTATACTGTGATTGTGGATTCTTTGTTGTATCCGAATGTTGTGCTGGCAAGTGATCTGAGGGCTTTAAGTCTTTGCATGCATTTGTTTTTGATGGCCGTAATATGTTGTTTGAATGTCATGGATGTATTTTGTGTGTTTGTGTGGTATAGGTGTGTTGTTTATGGTGAGGTGTGGTGTGTAGCGGTGTTCTGCGTTCCAGTTGGTGAGAAGGGTGACAGTTGACTTGGTGGGTGCTATTTTAAGTCTGTGGTGAACCAGGCATTAAGTGTGTTGAAGTAGGGTTGGGGGATGAGCGTGGCTGTGTCTGCGTTTCTGTGTGTACATGTGAGTGTTATGTCGTCTGCGTAGGAGGCTATGTGTATTTGTGGTGCCTGGGGTGTTGGTATGTCGTGTATGTATAGGTTGAAAAGGGTGGGTGAGAGTACAGATCCTTGAGGGACACCATTGGTGAAATTTTTAATGTTAGATGACTGACCAGCAAATGTAACATGGGCTACTCTTCCTCCCAAGAAGCTGGCCAGCCATCTTTTGGTGTTATTATGCATGTTTGTGTTGTATATTTTGTTTGTGAGGTTGTGGCGGGGGATGGCATCAAATGCTTTACTAATGTCCAATGTAACTAAAAGTGTTCTGTGTGGGGGTCTATCCGAGTTGATGCCATCAAAAATTCTTTGTGTGAGGTCTGTAAGAAGGGTGTTTGTTGAGTGTAGCGGTCTGAAGCCATGTTGTGAAGATGCAAGGGGGATGTGTAGTGTGATTAGTTTAATGATGAGGCGCTCAGTGATTTTGGAGGGGATACAAAGGAGGGTGATGGGACGGTGTGATGCGGGTAGTGTGGGGTCTTTATTTGGTTTGGGGATTGTGATGATGTTTCCATGTTTCCAGATGTTGGGTAATGTGTTGTGTGAGTAGCTGTAGTTTGCTTTGTTAGTGAGTGCTTGTATGCCTTGTGGTCCAAGGTGTTTAAGGTGTATGTTACTGATGTTGTCTGGACCACAGGCAGGTGAGTGTTTTATGTTGTGAATGATGTGATTTGTCTGATGATTTGTGAATGGTGTATAGTCTGGGTCAGTGGGGAAACGTCTCTTGCGTCTAATGACTCGTCTGTCTTCAGGATGAGGGTGAAGGTGGCTGAAGTGCGAAAAATGTTGGACGAGTGTGTTTGCTTGTTGTTTGTTAGAGGGTATAGTGTCTGTTGTTGTGATGGCTGCATGTGATTGTGTAGTGTTGCTGTTGGACAGTGTGACGCTGTTTACTGTTTTGTAGAGTTTGCTGGTGTTGGTTGTGTGGTTGAGTGTGTTGACAAAACTTTGCCAGTTAAGTGTTTTTTGTTCTTTAATCTTGTTGTTTATTTGTGTATTTAGTGCTTGTATTTGGTTTATTGTGTAAGAGGAGTTGGGGATGTGTGTTTAAGTGTGTCACGTTGTATGATGAGGTCTTGAATTTCTGTTGTAAAGTTGGGGTTGTGTTTTCTTCTGTTACCTCTAGGGATGTGCTGTTTGTCTGCGTTTTGTATAATTGTATTGAATTTTTGAACAGCTGTGTTGATGTTTGTGATGGGTGTACTATTCAGTGTTTCGAAGTGTTGTTCTGTTTCCATAGTGAAGGCTTCCCAGTTGGCACTTTTGTAATTTGTGTATGTGTGTCTGTGGCCAACTGGGGTGATTCTTGTTTTAGTGGTGATTATGATTGGAAGGTGGTCAGAGCCGAGGGTTCTGACCACTCTCCATGATGTTCTGGGGGCGAGGTTGGGAGAGCAAAAGGATATGTCGGGAGAGGATGGTTGGAAGAGGGCTTGGTGAGGGATATGAGTGTGTTGATGTGGGTTGTTTAATGAAATGAGGTTGTCAGTTTGTGCAAGGATTTCAAGCCCTCTGTCTGTGTCGGGGTTGTTGACATACCAGGCCGACGTCTTGGCGTTGAAATCACCACCCAGGATGAGGTCAGGTTGGTTGGTGATCAGATGGAGCTGGGGGGAGAAGTTTTGGGAAACTGTTGGGCTGGTTTGGGGGGGGATGTATAAATTAACTATTGTAATATTGGATGATTTCCCAGTGCGGACTTTGATGCTTTGAATTTCTGTGGTGGTGTCGTGGTGGGGGAGGAGGGATTTGAGTTCTGCACTGGTTACTATATAATTAAGGGATTTATGGACTAGGGTGATGAGTCCACCGCCATTGCCGTTGGCCCGGTCCTGTCTGATGGTGGTGAAATTGGTGAATGTAGGTGTTTTGTTGTGTTGCGTAGTTTTGTTTCTTGTAAGATGGCAATGTGTATATTATGTTGTAAGATGAAGTGTGTGAGTTCCTGTTTTTTGGTGTTTATGCCATCTATGTTTAGTTGAAGTATGTTAATGTTGTGTGTGCGGTGTGTGTTAGGTGCTGCTGCACGGGGGAGAGGAGAGTGTGGGGGGGGGGAAGGAGGTGGAGGTGTTGTTGGTGTTGGAAGTAAGGGTGATGGAGGTGGGAATGTTGGTAAGGGTGATGGAGGTGTGGGTGTTGGTAAGGGTGATGGAGGTGGGAGTGATGGAGAGGGTGGTGGAGGTGGGAGTGATGGAAGAGGTGAGGGACATGTGGAACAGGTCCATGTGTTTGTGTAGTGTTTCATGGATGCTAATGTTGTACATGATAAGTGGGTCCAGTTCTTACAAGAGTTGCATTGAACTGAACCCTTTGTCTGCCTACTTGATGTGATGGGTTTAGAGCATGTCGGACATGTGTATTTGTTTATGGGTCCAGGATTGCTTTCAATGTCTCCGGCTAGAAGGAGAAGCCGAGAAATGACAGCCGGAGAATCATTCCTCGGTGATGAAAAAATGTGTAATTGTGTGTGTTGTGCGAGGGTGTGGTATTGCCCGGGTGACCGAAGCCGTTCCCAGGGACTCGCGCCCCCTGGTGGGGGGCGGGGGGTTGTTGTGACAGTTTGGCCCCCATAGCTTCCTTCCTCGGGAGCCTTGGGGGGTGGTCCCACGGCGTAGACGCCGCCACTCCAGGACGTGTTCATAAGTTGTAAGGGGTGGTGAAGACAAGGCATATACCAGACCATGACCCCAATACCAGGATGTGGCATGGCACTTCTTTCATGACCAGCACATCAATGAGATTAAAACACAAAGATAAATGAAAAATATTTACTGAGAGCAACAAATCTTTAGTCACGGCATGGATGAAACTAATTTCTTGGGTAACAATTTCACATTTTTACTTTTCTCAATAACAAAGGCCAGATCACCAGTAATTAGATTAATCTTACTCTATTGTAAATTAATGGAAAATGCCCAAACTTAATCTGACAAATGAACACTACCCAATTTTATCTTTTAAGTTAATATGTGCTTGACGTTTAAGGGGAGAACCTCTTTTTGTTATGTTGGAGGGCTACTGATTCCTCCAAACTATCCAGGGAAACAAATAACTTCAATTAGGGATCAGTTTCCTGGCATGGTTTGGGGAATTTGGTCTCCCCCAATTTTCCGTCGAGAGTTTGTCCCCTTGAACACAGATTATACTCTAATTCCTGGTACTCTGGACAATATCCCTAACGTCACTCCTAAACACTTGAGGCTTATCATAATATCCTAGTATATACAATATATATATACACACAAAGACAAAGAGCAGATATAATTTTTTCCCTTTCTCCTATTCGTTACACATTCAATCTATAAAATAAAAAAGACACACTGGAGGCTCAGAATTTTTGGACAGGGCTACCAGCTGAGTCTCCCAACATAAACCAGGTTAATTATTGTAGTCAAATATTTGTACATCAGGCGGAGACAAATTTTTACATTCAGTGCTTGTGAAAAGGTAGGGGGAAGATACCGGTAAGTGTTTTATGTAGGGGATAAGATTTCTTCATAAGGCCCAAGTGTGTTACCTCAGGGTGCGGCACAGATGAAATTCACCTCACGCCTCTCCAATTCAGTTCAGAAATTTGTTTTGATCAATCTTTATTTAGTGTATAAGAGAATCATTGTGTACCATTCAGATGCAATTATTTTACAAGGCTCACAGATGCAGGAACACATTGCCCTTGATCACTAAACCATGTCTTGCTGATCAAAAATTATACACATTAGATGACACCCACATCTAATCCACAAATGCCATCATAAACTTTACAAACTTCAAATATCTTGCTCATGATTCTTTCACACCTTCCACCATTCTAATGTACTCTATACATCTCAAGGTTGATTTTAACAGCGTTCTTGAGACACTAAAGTACCTCGTGAAAAAAGCCTGATGATGAATAATTATTACAACTTAAGATGCACAAGACAAATGAAACGAGTAATAATTTCTTACACAATACCTCAAGCCACCCTCACTTCCCTCCCGACACAAAGTCAAGAAAAGAGAACCCTAGTTTATCCTAAGTTCTGTCTTCTGGTCCTTCCACTGGGAATATGAAAAACACAATATCAGTTTGTTTCAAAAAAATATAATAATCACAGGCATATCTATAAGTTGATAATCACCCGTTGTTCATTGCTCAAGAACTACTGATGCTGTTCACATACCGGTCCTCAAAATAACTGAGGTATAGTCCACTACATACTTACATTCTTTACAGTCACCAATGGAACGTCTTCGAGCTGGGATGAACTGTGCATTAATATGTGACTAAATACATTCTGATATCTATTTAGTACTGTACATTGTAAGTCTTAAAATGTAATACTCATATTCTATAACTTCTCACATAATATCCAATGCACTAATATTCCAATTCGACGATGTTCTCTGAACACAAAATTACTCTGGCCACAAGCACTTTGAGTTTTACATAGAGATCAGTGGCCATGAGACATAATGTAAACAAACAGAGCTTTTAACAATTCCTTTTCCTATTCCACAATACTAAGCTGTTTGTGGCATCACTTTCCCTCTAAAGTAAGAACTAAATGTAAGGACTCATAACATTACCATCAGCAAGAATCTGGTTGTCTGTGACCTGAACTATGTCTAAGGAGTGAGTGATACTTCTTGGTATTAGGAACAGGTTTGAAGAGGTTTACTCTTGGATAATATATTTAATATTTTTTAATTTAAAAGCATTTGTGAATAATGAGCTCAAAATAAAAAAAAGAATATCAAGAAAGAATTTTAAAAGCATTCTAAACTTATGTACTGTAATACTGTACACAATAAGGCTTTCCTGTTTCTAATTTCATAAATTAGATATGTCAATACCGACACTTAGCCTTTACCAATGTTATGGTAGTATCAAGTGAGCTTCTGCCACAGACTAACAGACATCTCCTGGCCGTACAACAGCTATGCCAAGGTCGCCAGTGCCCTCAAATTAGACTAACAATTTTATCAGTGCCAACTAGCATTAGTTTTCTGTTCAATGGCCTACTTTCAACATATCTGAGGGTATACAAAGAATTACGTATTACATAGCTTGGGTTATGCCTGAGTTCATCTCCACCAGTCAAAGATACAACTTTTCCAAAGCTACTTATAGCTTGTAATAATTTCTGAATAGCTTTGTATGTAACTGTCACTGTACATGTGTCACTAAACTCATCACAGACAGACACATCACTTCACAACTCTCAATAGACTGGTTTTGTATCAATCAATAGCCACTTCTTTGCTGTTTGGTGTTTTATATGGATTAAAATGCATGAACTCTCACTATCTACGTAATGTTGGCAGCATGATGACACACACGGGAGGAATTCACACTGGGCAGGACGTCACGACCAAGACAATGAGAGAGCTGTGACGATACCATTGGGAGGGCAGTGAGAGTGTGAAAGAGTAGGGGGAGGGGGAGGGGCAGGGTGATGTGAGTCTATGCAGCAGTGCTGTAGGCCCCATGCAGAGTGTAGTATCACCTAGATAGAGAGTGGGAGCGTTCTCGGTCACCCACGCCACTCTCGCCTAACCTCTGCTGGGCCGAGATCTTCTCAAAAAACGGGTGCCTGGAATAAAAAATATTCTGTCAAGAACAATACGAACCTTGAGATTATAAGTACATCTGCTAAATTTAATTACACACTATGCTATTTCCCAGACATATTATTCTCAAAAGAAAATTAATATGGAAAAGCATGAGGCTTACTTAGAATACTGACCTTAGTGCTTCACCAAGACATATTCTCTGGGATGGCTCATACTCCAACATCTTGCTAATAAGATCGAACAGCTGCCGGTGGTCCTCGTCAGAGCTGGACTGATAACTCTGTAACGAAACCACACACACATTAGTCAAACCAGCAACCAAACTAGAAGGGAAAACACACTGTACAGTTAAACTCCCCAAAATCTAACTCACCCAGGACAACTTAAATAGAAATAATACAAGGTATCCTGCCTGAAGAATGATTTCATTGCGCTGTTTACATAATAATGAACACAAATGGCCTTGAGTTTCTTTGTATATATATACACAACAAAACAAACTGTAGTGAAAAATGACAGCTTGCACTGACAGAACTCCACTTCATCCTTTCAGTATGTGAATATTATCATCATGGATTGCAACTGCACAAAAATATAAAATTAACAGGAAGCGAGTTGCAATGGGTAGTATACAAAATGGACAAATTTGAAAATAATACTCTCCACTCATAAAAAACAATTACTCTTGAAGGGATGGACACTATTTACAAAGCTAAGCAAGGTTTTAGTGATGTAAATATCTAGGATCCAAATGGTCACAGTTTGGGATTCCTGTAACTTTTCCATATGTTGGTTAAACTTGTTGCCATGATGAAATAACTGCTGAATATGGTATTTAGTACATCTCAACAGCATGTCATGCAATACTTTAGAAAAATGAATAAACAAGTGCAGGAAAATGATAACGTTACAGGAAACTGAAACAAGACAATAACGTAAATTTAGCACTACAATTTACACTACTGCAACTAATCCAATTTGGGTAAGATTCTATGCAGTGAAGAATGGTGTTGTATAGAAGTAGTGAAAATGAAGAGACTGAGATGGTTTAGTCATGTGGAGAGAAGAAATGAGTTGAAGTGGCTGGTCGTTGCCTGCCAGGTTGGCCAAGATGGAAGTGAAAATAAGGTATTAGAGAAGATCTGCCACCACTGGGCATAGAAGTGCAGGTGATGGATGGGATCAAAAGAATGGAAGTACATCGTCAATTGTGTAACCTTGTAATTGTGAGAAAATCTGTCTATAAATGGAAATGATTATAATGATGATGGCAAAATGGTGGTGCATGTAATTATAAGTTGATAGGTGATCCTATCATACTGCATTGTGGTGAATACTGGGGTACAATTACTGATGCTGGTTCCAAGTATTGTTTCAAGAATTAAAAATATCCCACTAAAAATAAAAGGAAGAGAGGTACAGTACTATAATACTTCATTCATTAAACTGTTTCTCCATAATACTTTCATGTTGTATGGAAAAAGATATTTGATGATGAAACTTCCTTTTTTCTTTGTACTGACCATGCATAAAAATATATCAGTCAGAGACAGAACAGGGTATGAAGTTGTATTACAAACATTTCCTTCTTAACATTAACTAAAAGTTCTTCATACCAAGGGTAAGCAACCATGCACTGATGGTACTGGAATACCAATTACAAGAGAAATTATGGAATATATATAATTCAAACAAGATGAAATGGCCACAATGGAAGAGTATGGCTTGTTTGGTGAAAGGTGAGGAGAAGTTTAACTAATTTTAGAGCTGAGGCAATATACAGCAATTTAGCTCATATCAGCTGTACTAAGTTTTATGATTCAGCACAGGGTCAATTCCTGAGTCTAATTAGTATTGGTTTACACTAGAATTTCATGCTATTATATAACATTAAGGTTTATAATGTATGGTTCTTTCTGAGAGGTTTAACTGTATATGCATGTCAGTAACTGCGCCTTCCTTGAACAATTCATGCAAAAAATAAACAACAAATGTCAAGGAAAATCAGTTCATACCAGTTCACCTATGGTAGGAACCCTAAGCTGCCCTCTGTTTTGTGTCATAGCCCACCAGCTCTAGAAGGAATAACAATTGTGTAAGGAATAACAGTGATTTTCATATTGCTTAACATCTCAAAACTTTACATGTTAGAAGATGTTGGAAGGAACAATTTATAAGAAGCACATGCTTCATTATATCACCAGCAGCAGTGTGTTAATTATTTATTTATGCTCTTCCATATTTTTCTATGGCAAACGTGGTTAAATGAGATAAAGGGAAAAGCATAGAAAAAATATTAAGGTGCATCACTAAAAAGGAAATTACAGAGAGGGGCGCCACCAAAGAAGCAGTGGCCAGAAAGTGCAAAAGAGTGAGAGAAAAATATATAAAAAACTCAAGGAAGTTGCTTATTTGGCTTAAATATCTAGTTTTCACAGCAAAACTAAAAGATATACCAGCATCCTGAAAGAAGGTCCTGCAGAGTCATAGCTGGATGGTCTAGAGTTTAGATGTGATGATGATAAATAAATCCAGGCAAAAATACACTGTACAGATACTGTATGTTGTCACCTCAACACTTGTTTCAAACAATACAACACCAACAATGAAGGTGTTCATACTATGCATGAAATCTTGCATCACCCTTCTCAATGCATACTACAGTAAGCTGTTTGCTTCAAAATTTCTCATTAACCCTTGTTGGGTGTTACAGTTTACCAAATGAAAATGAAATAGAAAAAATAAATAACTTACCCTGAGCGGCTTGCAGTTCTCTCGGACATATCTTCCAGCTGAGTTCTTATCATCCCAGTCGAGTTTGCCGTGGTAGAAATACTTTGTCCGCGTTTTCCGACCCATTCTGTGATGAACATTTGGGATGAGCGACATGTTCTTTACATTATAATGCATTTTCTTTTTACTGGCTCTTACCAAACTTCCAGATACACATTACAGTTCCATACAATAAACAAGTTAAATGCTTTCATTATCAAAGTGACATTTTAGTTACGGGACATTTTATGTATGAAAACCTTCCTAGTACTGAGAGGGCCCAGCTTAGTTCAGTGTGTGTGTATAATTATTATGTGATATGACTAACCTGTAAGGGATGGGTCCTAAAATACGCTCCATCATAGCGAGGTGCTCTCTGTTGTCATGGGTTTGAAAGAGTGTGATCCCCAGGTACAGCTCAAACATAATGCAACCAATGGACCACACATCACATGGTTGTGTCCACCCTAGCTCTGCAACATAAACTTACTTTAGTTGGCAGTTCACCACGGACAAATGCGTATGCTGTATATAAACAATATAAAATTTATATTGTAAAAAATATTTTACATTAAAAATTAAAAAAACTTCAGAGTTCCCAAGTGAGACACACTTTGTCTACTTTCCAGTAAACTGGAACAAGACTACAATACAGACTAAACAAACCTAGCATAATCGCTACCATATTATGATAGAATCAACATAACATGACTCGACTATCCCAGCATAATCTCCAGTAACCTACTATGACCATTACACAAAATCTTCACTAACCTAGTATGACTTCTGGAGCCCTGTAATGTCTGGTGGATACAATGGTGCTGTGGTGCTCGTGATCAAACGTCGCACTACCAAAATCGATGAGTTGGATGTCAGTCTTCTTCACTGTTCTTATGTCTCGCTTCTGCAATAGAAAAAATGGATTTTGGGTAAGTTAACTGGATTGCATTTACAATTGGTCATGCTTATGGATTTTATTCTACCTTAATACTTAATGCCTAACAATTTTCCTCACCACAGGAAAGCTCCGATCCAGGGTTTTAATTGTTTGCTAACCCTTTCCAGATTACTTCATTTGAATAATTAACACTTGGGAAAAAGGCATGTCACTGAAGGTGTAATAATGTTAACTACAATGGGGAACTGTGGTAACTCCTTATAAAAAAAAAGAAAAAAAAAAAAAGTAAAACCAAAGAACCTCTAACACACATGTTTATAATACTGGATGATGATAGAGGAGAGTGAATATAGTGCCTTTTGTCTGTTTACCTTATCTCTCATCTATATAGGAAAAGGGTGATGATAACTTCTTTTCCTATCAACAGACATGATGACATTGTATCCTGACTAAAGTAAAACCCTCTCTCACACACTAGTTCTCCTCCTCATTATTTGACACTCTTATGAATATTTCCCAGTGGGGCTGACTTTATTCTCTGTGAATACTAGCCATCCCCCACAGGGCTAGAATAAGGATTGTTGTAGGATCTGGTCACTTTCTTGTAGATTTGACGAGATCTGCCCACATGAATTAAAAATCCACGTGAGGTGTACTGCAACCAGAGGCTATTTTTATTTTTTTCCACTGCTGTATGGACCTTATGAATCAATATAACAGGGCACTATGATTTAGCAACAAACTTTAGAGGAATAAAAGAAGCCAAGTATCTACCAAGAAAATAACTTGAGGACTTTTAGGATCTTTCTTGAGTATCTCTCCATTCACTGCTTTCTTTTTCCCCCACCCTTTCACTACACATGTACAGCCACAATCAAATAACCACCGACACTTTACTTCCATCGTGCAATTAAATCAGTATCATATGAAAATATAATCATATAACATCTTATTGCAACTCAAAATATGTATTACGATGGAAGGAAAGTGTCGGTGGTTATTGGATTGTGGCTGTACACTCAGTAAAAAGAAGGACAATATTGGTCAGATGCGTACCGAAATAACTTGAGCAACTGCTGACGTAAACACTAATGTTTTGGTGCCCTTCATTCTGTGGTCCAAGATGATTTGAGCACATTGTGCACCGATACTATTTTTACCAAGTGTACACACATACATGTACAGATAGTTGTGTGTATGTGAATGCATACAAACACACAGACTCACCTTCTTAGCATCATATGTGAGAGTGTATTCTGAATCGACAAAGAGGATGTTCTCTGGCTTGAGGTCGGTGTGAGTAAGTTTGTTATCGTGAAGGAATTTGACTGCATAGACCAACTGGTACGAGATGTGACGGACTTGTTCTAGTGAGTAGGGGCGGTAGTTGTTGTCCTTCTGTAATACCAATGCCAGTTAAGTATACAGCAAACAGGACAAAATACAAATATGATTAATGTAATTATGTATATTTTCTGTATAGCACACAGTAACCGTGGTATTAGTACAGATATTGGAGTGAGTATTCTTAAAAATTATGTATAAAATACATATATTTTTTTATGAAGAACAAACATAGTACACATAATGAAGATACTTATTTCTTAAAGAACTCTAAATTAAAGGTGTAAAGAATATATAAAAAATAAACTTACCAAGAAATCAAAGACACTGAGGCCCAACATGTCAAACGCAATACAGACGTGGCCATGGTAGTCAAACCAACTCAGCATCCGAACACACAGGCTGGTGAAGAAAGACAAACAGAAAATTAGTATATTTTACATCAGTCTACCATTATATAGGCAACCCAAGAAATGACGATGTATGTTTGCAATCAAATGGTGGCCCCACAAGCCAATATAGTAAGTGTTCTGCATTAATGCATGTCAAAAGGCCTATGTGTCAAAAGGAACATTATAACACATCCCTCCATTATGATCTACTTACTGTTTATTGTAGGGGTCCTTCTCTGCCAGCTTCTCTAGGACATTGATCTCCAGCTTGGCAGCTTCTCGATATTTCTCCACATTTTTTATTATCTTCAGGGCAATGAACCGATCACTGGGGGAAAAGATACAAATTCTGTTAGTAATGAACTGTACTAGCAGGACAGTAGCAACAATAAAGACAGTACACTAAATTACAAGACAACAATCATGTATGGTAACTTAATTGAGGAAGATTCTGAACAACTGAGAATATAGAAGTGCTGCAACAAAATTCATCCCTCATTTAATTTACTTTTTCCAGTAAGAGACAGGCTACCCTTGAAGGTTTCTCCCTTCTTTAATCATAATATACTCAATCCTCCCACATTCCTACCTAACTCAGCCTTCCTTCCACACTCTCACTTAACTTAGTGTTACGTACAAGAAACATATATGGAGTCCAGGGATATGGATGGGTGATGCCAATATTGTTGTGACTGCTCAAAAAATTATAGTACATTTCAGACCCTCATTAATAACATATTAAATCTAAAATAAGAATACAGCACAATGTTCATATCTTAAAATACTTGTTCTGATTTTTCATGTACAGAGTGGACTTTAATTTATGCAAGTGCTATGCCATAAAGTAAAGTGTTTCATAATGTTTATCTCTTTTCCTTTCCATCACATTTGTACTATACATCACTTTAATCACTACTCTCCAGCAATTCTTCCTGACCCTGTTCCATACTACACTGTACTGGTACCAATTGAAGCCCTGCCTTCGTTATGCCTTCGACAGAAATAGCATGTAACAGAAATTCTTGGCAGCCACCCACACTGCTCCCACAACCTGGCTTTAACTCATCACTCGGTTGTTTGTGACACACTAATTTGCAGGTAAGGCAAGATAGGAGTAAGTTTAGCACCTGCAGCCAGCAACTAGCATGTGGCTGGGGGGCAGAATTCCAAGCAACACATTAACCACTATGCTATTGGTTCTTCATTCCAGCATACACTGTCAGATGTTTACTATAATCTATTCTTATGTTCCAGTTTCTGCAGAGGTTGAGAGAGGGTGCTTTGGTATCTACGAGCAGCATGTTTCTCGACTACTAGCATATACACAAGTATTGTTTAAGTAATTAAAGATTAAATTTTCTTAAGAATTCATCAAACGAGTTGCGAGTCTGCTGCAAGGTGTTTGTAATAAAAGTAAATACCACACAAATACATACTTTGAATCCTCAAGAGCTCAACAAGGAACTGAATTCTAGTGTAAGTAAAGCAATCACGGCTCTTCTACCAACCTATGACAGAGGGTGTGATGGTAACTTATATAACCAAGAAACCAAATGACAGGGAAGCACATTTGGTACTGACAGTTGCCATACAGTCTTGGCAATAATTTTTTTATTGTATTGTTGCCTTATATAAACACCTATAGTACTGTACAGTCGGCAGCATAAGTTCGCTTCATTTCCACCTTCGTAAATATGAGCTACATTGATGTTGTAACACAATTTGAATGCAGAGATGACAGATAGACTTCACATGTGATAAATTATACATGTTGTTAGGATATAAACTGGTTCAGAATGCAACTATCTGGTCATATTACCATTATTAAGTACATGAGATGGACGCGAATTTATGCTGCTGGCTGTACATGGCAATATATATATAGTATAACTGGTAGGATGTGAAGGTCAGATTGAGAAGAAAAACAATCATACTGAAAAGAAAAGATATCATCTGTTACTGTCACCCACTATAACTCAACAAGTCAGTGAGTGAGCCACCTG
This sequence comes from Petrolisthes cinctipes, assembly GCA_033782935.1. Taxonomy (NCBI): domain Eukaryota; kingdom Metazoa; phylum Arthropoda; class Malacostraca; order Decapoda; family Porcellanidae; genus Petrolisthes; species Petrolisthes cinctipes. The sequence continues at coordinate 55,287 of JAWQEG010001757.1, read as the reverse complement.
TAGGAGCCTGCATTGCCAACACCACCACCACAACACCTGCTACTAATGACTACACTGAAATATTGATGTGTGTTTCAACCCAAGATATTTTCTCTTGTATCTTTTTCAGCTGAAGGAATAAAATATGATGCCTAAGCACTATAGAAGATAGCTATGAGTGGATGCGTGTATTATAAGTCTGTATGTAGAAGAAATAATAACAGAAGTAATATATAATTTAATGAGCTACATATTAGTGTGTGTGCGCGTATGTAACTATATTTATCCCGAGGGCATACAGCAACTCTTGACTTGGTTCAACCCTGCAGATGAGACAGTTTCCACACAATATACCTCATATTTCAACAGCCGGCAGAATAACTGATAGAAATCTGATTGGCATTCTCCCAAATTACTCAGTCCTTGGGGACTGATTGCCTATTCCAATTTTACTCAACTCCAAGTAAAATATGAATAGGAATCTGTGCAGTACTTGGTATGAAGCCAATCAGGAATATATTGGACAATTCATATTTAATTAGTATGAAATATAAATGTTGTGTGGCATGTGAACTGACTGATGTGAAGGGAAGGAAGGAGTGGGTTGATGTGAGGAAGAAGGAGACAGATGATGTGACAGTCTGAGTTGCAACACGAGGTTAAGGGTTAAATGCAAGCAAAGTCAAGTGTTGGATGATGATAACTGGTATATAATGTCTCCACACACACTCTACAGGCAGTTACTAAACTGATTACTGTACAGTACTCTTTTAAGCAAAGGAATTTTTTACATAGGATACGAGACAGGTGATGCTAACAATTACAGTACAGTGCAGAAGTATGTGTTGTCACAATGTGGAGTATTGTAGTATGATGGTCATGACATAAAGGGCCAGAATGTCTCGGTGAAAAACAATGTGTGAGTGTGTTAATGATGGTCAGAAGAGATGTGTTAGAATTATTAGAATGAGGTATGAGGAAAATGTGTGTTAATAAATGACATGGGAAGAATGAGTTATGTACCGTAAACTAATATAAAATGAAAGAAGAAATGAGGCAACAACTAAGAGATAATAAAATCAGACCTCTTATCAATGCTACGAGATGAAACAGTGATGATAAGAAATTAGGAAAGTGTTGCCAGTTATATGAGAAACTTATTATGACATTGGCCCTGCAGGAATTATTGTAGTTATGTAAGTTAGGTAATATTGAAAACTAAGGCAAGGTGACTACAATGATAAGACCTTTAGAAATACCAGTGGCAAAACAGTAACAGGTAAGAATCATAACTAACACACGCTGACGTAAGGGGAGAACATCTTTTTGGTAAATGGGAGGTCTACTCATTTATGATTTGCTCAAATGGCTTAATCTTATTCAACTGGCACAGGACTTTTGATTGTAACAGTACTAATCCACACACAAATTGACATAATGTACTGCACTTTAATGGTAATAGGCCTAATGGTGATTTAAATAGTGGTCGAGTAGTTATAATGTTGTGATGGTGGTAGTTATGACTGTAGTGTTGGTGGTAGTAGTAGTGGTTGGTTGGGTGTTATATAAATACCTTGCAGGAAGGTTTGGCAGGAGCACCCAGCCATTTACACTCTCTTACTCTCACTCTCTCCCTCACTCTCCTAAATCTCTCTCTCTCTCTTTCATTCTCCCCCATTTTCTCTCACTCCCTCTACGATGCTCTCTCTCTTTTTCACCATTCCCCATTCCCTCTCTCTGTCTGCGTGTGTGTGTGTGTGAATATAAGTGACGTGGTAAAGCTAAGAGATATCGAGCATGACTGGCAGAGTAAAGCTTTAAGGAGGAAAGAGTAAGGGTGACATAGTAAAGCTTTAAAGAGGCCACGCATGACTGACGTAGTGAAGCTTTTAAAGAGGACCAGTAAGTAAGAGCAGGGTTAAAGAGAGAGACACACACACACACTGGTAGCGGCCGAGGAACACGACACTACTGACGCAGACTGGCTGGGAAACCACTAAAGGGGACGAACAACACTAATGATGTCCACCACCACCACAACAACACAAACTGACAACACATAAATATTTCCTGCTCCTATTGACAACACCTATATATTCCCTACTCCTATTGACAACACATATATATTCCCTTCTCCTATTGAAAACACATAAACATTCCCTATTCTTACTTTTAACACCTATATTCCCTGCTCCTACTGACAACACACATATTCCCTACTCCTATTGACAACACATAATTATTTCTTACTCCTACTGACAGCACATATATATTCTCTACTCCAACTGATGACACATAAGTACTCCCTAGTCTTACCGAAATAAACAATCAATCAATCAATCAATCCCTACTTGTACTGACGTCTGACGTATACAATTCTTCACCTCAGGGTACAGACTCACAGATAAGCTTAAAAGTTCCTCACAACTTTTCGAAAATGTACCAAATCCATCTTATGAGAGATAACAATGACAGACATCTCAGCAAGACTCATTCCTTTCATTGGTTTGATGTCCAAGGAAATGTTAGAGAAGAACTACTGATTCCGCATTTCCTTTCAGCTGTCATGTAGCATTATATTATATTATTATTATTATTATTATTTTTATTATTATTATATTCTCCGCTGTAAATAACACTGGTGTACTCATTATAACAACCCAGTCATCAGCACGTCAAGTGGAGACGCAACTAATTAAGGCCAGTATTATTAAATCTTATTTAATTAATCTTGGTAATAATACAATTTGGGCTTCATAATAATCCACTCATCAAGTATTTTTGCATCATGACCTCAAGTGATGGCCAGAGCAGTGAACCTCAATGGGAGAGTTCTGCAATGAAGGGGTCAGAAGGGACGGGAATGGCAGAGAATAAGAGGACCCAAAACAGTAAATCAGGATACGAACAATAATATACAGACAAGCGGATTAAGGACCCTGTGATCGTGTATGAGACCTGGTGGCTTCTGATTCCTCCTGACTATGTCACGAAACAAACTCCTTCAATATAGGTGTGTGTGTTTCTTGGCAATATTTGAAGGACTAACTAATCTCCAATTTTCTGACTACCACAAGGGGTCCCTATTATTATTATTATTATTAAAAATAGACCAGAGACACAAAGCTGGGAGAGAATGCAAGCATTCTATCAATCCGAGGACCCCAGCCCCATGAATCCAACCTGAAGAAAAGACAGCTTAGAGAAAAAAAGATGAGCAGTTAGCTTAATAAAAAAACATATTAGCTCTACTCTTGAAGCCAGCCAGTCCTACACCATCAAAGACAGATAGTACGCTGTTGGTAAATCTGGAGCAAATTATTCCTCCAAACTATTCTGGGTAACAGACCACCATTATTTTTGTTCTAATGGTCCTGTTTCCTGACATAGTTTGCAGGAATCAAGACGTTCCAATGTATCGAAAGTGTATCATGACCTTAAATGATTAAAACAACGAAATATTGGTAATGTCAGTGGACTCATGGGAGGAGGGGCAGTGACTGAACAGATGGTGCCAGAGCAGTGAACACAGAGGGTAGTAACGAGTGCCAACTGCGGCAGTGTATGGCGGCACAGGGGTGAATTTTTTGACTGCCAGCACGGCGCCACTCTGACACCACTCAGACCCAACCAGCCCGACAACCTCACTCTCCTCCTGACTGGCTGAGGTGGATATTCGCATTATGTGGACGTATACATTACTGTACTATTATATGGATGATTGAAAGATACTTGCGGTGTCAGAAATGGGTCGGATGAAATGGGTGAGTGTGAGAAAAAACGCCAAATGAAATTTGTTAAAGCATGATACAAGGTGTGTGGAATTGAGAAAGATTCTACTGGGAGAGTGAATGAGAGATGCGAGGTGTGTGGAGGCTGGGTAAACAGACATACACAAAACGGAGAAGCTGCCGGACCAAAACTGCTGTGTGAGAGTATACTGAGCTGTCTATTGTGTGTGTGTGTGAAGGGCTAAGGACACAATGAATGGGTGGGCTGTGGAGTGAAGTAATAAAGTGTTTCTCAGTGAGTATAAGTGTGTGAGATGAATGAGTATGGAGAGCGCTGCGCATGAGACACGTAATGGTTTTATTGACTGAGGCAGGCTGGTCTGGCACTCACGGGAGGAAGACCCCAGTTGATAGAGAGGAGGAACTTGGAGCTATGATGGAAGGCGGGACATAAAAAAATAAATAAACACAGATATGAGAGGAGAGAGAATTGAATAGAAGTGAGTAGAACAGAGGCGAGATAAGAGCAGGGGTAATGGGATAAAGAGAGTGGTTCTGTAAAGCAGGGGGAAGTAAGGAAAAAGTGTGAGGGGTAAGTAAGGAAAAAGTGTGAGGGGTAAGTGATGTACGGAAGGAGAGGGAGAGATGGGGACATGAGAAATGGGCTGTATTGGTGGGAGGGATTGGGAACGGGATGTAAGGAGGGGGTATGGTAGTGAAGGGGAGAGGGAAAGGGGTAGTGAAGGGAAGAGGGGAGAGGAAGTGGGGCGGTTGCAGTGGTGGTTAGATAGAGAGGGTGGGAGAGGGGAAAGAGTAATGACAGCGCGGGTGAGAGTGGCAGTGACTGAGGGAGAGGGGAAGGTAGGTAGGGAGGGGACGTGAGTGGGAGAGAGGATGGGGGTTATGTGGGAGGAGGAGGGGAGGAATGGGAGCAGAGACGTAGTGGGGGCCATGGCGGTAGGGGGTTGGTGGGTGGAGGGGAGGGGCTAGGAATCAGGCGGTGTAAGGTGCTGATAGGGTTATGAGTGGGTATTACTGGTGGCTGAGAGGGGGAGGGGGAGGGGGATGGAGGGGTAAAAACAAATTGAAAGAGGAAAGGGTGGGAAGAGAAAGATGGGACGGGCAATGAAGTGGGAGAGGTGGATTTAGGGTAGGATGAGGAAGGCGAGGAAAAGGATGCAAGACTCGAAGGTAAGGAAAAGAGGACAGTAAGAGTCGAGGAAGGTCAAATGAAGTGGGCAATATGGGGTCGAACAAGGTAAAGAAAAGAGGGAAACATGGGTCGAACAAGGTAAGGAAAAGAGGGCAACAGGGGTCGAGGAAGGTCAGGGAAAGGGGGCAGTTAGGTTGAGCAAGATCAGGGAAGGTTAGTAGTATAAGAGGGCAGTAGGGGTCGAACAAGGTCAGAGGAAGGGTGCATCTCGAAGGTCAATGAAGGTAAGGAAAAGAGGGCATTAGGGGTCGAGCAAGGTTAGGGAAAGAGAGTAATCGGGTAATGAAGGCGAGGAAAAAGGGGGTCATACGGGTTAGGTAACGACAGGCAGAGTAGGATGAGGAAAAGATTGGAGTGATGAGAAAAGAACATGGAAAAAGCTCAGGATGCATTGGGGGGAATGATGAGGACAGAGAAAAATAGGACTATTAAGGGGCTGGTTTTATAGGTAGGAGTGGGGGAGGGGTTAGATTGGGGTGTGTGAGGTGGGACAGGAAGGAGGTGGTTTGGTTGGGGTGGGTGTGTGGGGGACAGAGAGGGGGGGGGGTTAGATTGAGATGAGATGGGACAGGAAAGAGGGGTTAAATTAGGGGTGTGTGGTAGGAAAGGAAGGGGGGGTTAGATTGGGATGTGGTGGGATAGGAAGGAGGGGGTTAGATTAGGGGTGTGTGGTAGGAAAGGAAGGGGGCTTAGATAGGGATGTGGTGGAATAGGAAGGAGAGGTGTTAGATTTGGGGTGTGTGATGGGACAGAAAGGGGGGGAGAGGGTTAGATTGCAGGGGGGAGGGTTAGATTGAAGGGGAGACGTTAGATATAGGGTGTGTGGTGGGACAGCAAGGAGGTGGGGGGAGGGTTAGATTGGGGTGTGTGTATGGTGGGACAGGAACAGGGCCAGCACAATAAAACCTCCACAACAATCTATAATTTTTTTTTTTTTTTATACTATCTCGCGGAACGGGAAGGTGAAGGCACTCAATCCCTACACACACACACACACACACACACACACACACACACACATACACATACATACTGCAGTAATCGGCGTTGGAATAATATTATGGCTTATTGATGCTGAAGAGACAACTGGTGATGTTCTAAATATTTGAAAGACGCGAGCGAGACCGACAGCTGTTTGACCCCAAGATCTATGGAGTAATATAATTGTACCGGTAGCAAGCCATCGTAGTCAACACCAAAAAATATTCTTGCCTACGGGCCCAAGTGTTCATTGTAAGACGTAAATTACTGTCTGTGTGTCATTTGAATTATTTACTAACCTTTGGACTCCATACGTGTTTTCCTTCAACCACAAACATCAAGGAGATTTCAGGACCCTGAGCTCGTGTATGGGAAATGGAAGCTGCTGATTCCTCCAATTTATGCCACGAAACACGCTTCTTCCATATAGGTGGTGTTTCGTGGCAATATTTGAAGGACTCGTTTACCTCCAAATTTCTGACTACATCATAGGTTTAGGGGGGGATTCCCATGTTGGCAAATTGAAAGGCTACTGATTCCTTCTATCTATGACAGAAAACAGGCCCTCATTGGTACTAATAGGGAATCTGTTGTTTCGTGACATAGTTTGGAGGAATCACAGACCTTCCAATTCACCAACAAAAGAATCTCTCCTTAAGGGGATAGTATACTTTTGGTACATTGGAGCGCCGTCATTCCCCCAAAGCATGACAATAAACAGGACCAGATTAGCAAAAATAATGGTGGCCTGTTGCCTGGACTAGTTTGGAGGAATCATTTGCTCCAGATTAATCAATAGTGTACTACCCCCTTAAGCAGACAAAAATGCCAACGTCGTCCAATTTGTTTATTAGAGGTGATGGGGACGATCTTATCTGTGACCTGGATTCTGCCGAGACCACAGGCAGTTTTCACATAAACATTACCGAATTTGAGTGAAGGTACCGGTAAATGAGAAATATTACTACATAAGAATATGGCCAACCCAACTAATTAATGACAGTCCAAATATACCGACCCAAAACTATGACTCTTCAAAATGCCTTGCCCTGACTCTGATAGGATTCAAGATATTAGTACATGTACAGTTGCCCACACATGAATCTGGTATGCCTCGTTACTTGTGAGATACCTACAACAGGAAGGAAAGTGAGCAAAAGTTATAGTTTGTTGACAAGCAGACAGTAATAATATTTTACTGTCTGCCTGTCCAACTAATTAATGACAGTCCAAATATTCCGACCCAAAACTATGACTCTTCAAAATGCCTTGCCCTGACTCTGATAGGATTCAAGATATTAGTACATGTACAGTTGCCCACACATGAATCTGGTATGCCTCGTTACTTGTGAGATACCTACAACAGGAAGGAAAGTGAGCAAAAGTTATAGTTTGTTGACAAGCAGAGAGTAATAATATTTTACTGTCTGCCTGTCAACAAACTACATTTTTTTTCACTTTCCTTTCTTTTGTAGCCACCTCACAAGTAACGAGCCATACCATCTTCATGTGTGGGTACTGTACTTACCTAAGAACGTTGTGACTTTATACAACATTTACACAAACCCACAAAACACTGTTATTAATATTGTTGCTCTTGGCTGTGTGTGATGCTACTGACTTTATGTATTTACCAACACTGTATTTCCATCTTAAGCGGGTAGTATCCTTTTGGTACCGTATATTAAAGTGACTTGATTCCTCCAAAGTATGCCAGGAAACAAGATAAAAAAAAAAAAAAATATGGTGGCCTGGAATAGTTTGGAGGAAGCAGGTGTTCCAGATTTACTAACACCATCCTATCCCCTTAATAACATAAGAGAGTAATAATAACCATAAAATAATAAATAATTACAGTAATTACCAGAAAATTCCTATCCAAGTAATGAGTAACCATAGTAATAACCAGAAAATTCCTATCCAAGTAATGAGTAACCACAGTAATAACCACAAAATTCCTATCCAAGTAATGAGTAACCACAGAAATAACCACAAAATTCCTATCCAAGTATTTTCGGTCCAGAGAAGAGTATCAACAAATGCGGCCCAATTTAAGTCCCCTTTCTCTCTCCTTGTGTCTGGTCATGTAAACTAACCTCCAAGATCACGCACCACATTAAATACAAGTTCTCCCAAAAACAGACATGTCAAGAGGCGAAGGTGGTGGCAGCTGCTGTGAGTGAGGGGGAAGGAGGAGTGAGGGGGAAGGAAGAGGAGTGAAGGGGAAGGAAGGGGAGGAGTGAAGGGGAAGGAAGGGGAGGAGTGAGGGGGAAGGAAGGGGAGGAGTGAGGGGGAAGGAAGGGGAGGAGTGAGGGGGAAGGAGGAGGGAGGGGACAAGAAGAGGAGGAAGAGGAGTCGTGAGTGAGGGGGGCAGGGAGAGGAGAAAGAGGGAGGGGGGCAGGGAGAGGAGAAAAAGGGAGGGGGGCAGGGAGGAAAAAAAGGGAGTGGGGAAGGGAGAGGAGAGGAGAAAAAGGGAGGGGGCAGGGAGAGGAGAATGAGGGAGAGGGAGAGGCAGGAGGGAGGATGAGAAGGAGTGAGGGGGGCCAGCCACCTTGAGCTAAATATCCCACCACCACCACCACCAAGCAAGTAAGAGCCACCTGAGCCGACCCCAAGAAAGACATTGCCAGAGTGTGGTGCTCAAACATTATTATTATTATTATCATCATTATGGCCGCCTCGCTACTCTGCCCCGGTAACACACTCATGCTGGTATTATTAAACCACTGTGAAGGTTTTGCCTGTGTGGAATATCGGTTAAGGTCAGACGATTTTATACCGAAGAGAAAAATCAACAGAAATTCGTATGTTTAGATAGAATCAGGCAACTGAATATAATATCTGTTATAATGAACAACTTCTACTTGTAAAAATAATGTAATAGATAATTAATTTTGCTTGGAATAATGGTTGGGGTTGCAAGACATTATCAATATGGAGAAACAAAACAGTGTATACTTGGACAGGTAATGGTGCTGCCAGAGGGACGCCGTGAATAGTAAACAAACTACTTAAATACACCAACACGAACACCTGCTGGGAAATACAACTCTTCAACCATAAACCAAGTTAAACACACACACACACACACACACACACACACATCGTACAGTTGCCTTCATAACATCTGTCCCTCCTCCCGCCCCTCAGTGAGATATAACATTGTATAATCAACTAAACAATGCATATATGAATAAGGTTTGTTGTTATACACGTGATAATAAGTAAATGAAAGAATTCACCAGTACAGATTTCGCACTCTTTTCTTACAATGCCCCTTGACAAAAGCAACAAGGACTCGAGACAAACAAACTAAGAACAAAGTTTGACACAAGAGCACGCAGTCCACTAACTAACTTTGGGTACGAAGTTGAGAGAGAGAAAAAAATATAAATTATGAACCCTTGTATGCAATTTTTACTGTTTTGGGTCGGTATATTTGGACGGAGATTAACTGGCCATATTTTGGTAGTAATAGTTTCTCCTTTACCTTGACATACATTCGGTAAAATTTATGAACGGACAATGACAAAAGGTACAAGTTAAGGACCCTGTGACCGTGTATGAAAATTGAAGGCTTCTGATTCCTCCTGACCATGCCACGAAACAAGCTCCTTCCATACTATAGGTGTGTGTGTGTTTCGTGGCAATATTTGAAGGCCTCACTTATCTCCAATTTTCTGACTACATCACAGGGTCCCTTAAGACGAAAGAGAGAGAGAGCATCTGTAGCCCCTAAATAATTCCTTTGACCAGCTGTACATAAAACACCAAATGTCACGTCACTCTTCCCCTCCTAAGACTCGTACTACAAATTTGGGAATAAGGAAAAAAAAATGGAGTGTACAAATATCAGAGTTAACATGGCAAACAAACAGAAGAGACGATTTCCTCTCATTCTAGATACCATATATACATCAAAGTATTCATTGCCAAAACAAGAGAGGCGACGTGATGTTTAGGGGTAGTGTGCACATCGACAAACATATTCCCATTTCCAGGTATGTTTACTCTTTCGGATACACAGACAGACATGTAATCAGACAGCCAAAAAATAGACAGACAGAGAGCCAAAAATACAGACAGACAGACGGAAAGGAGACAGAGAATTTTGGGTGAAAAGAGGTGAGCTGAAACAGGAGGAGGAGAAGTAAGGATGATACAGGACATAAGGTTGGAGCCGGGGCCCTAGAGAGCAGGAAGGAAGGGGGCTGACCTAATCTCCATACTACATTAAGACAAACTTTTCCCGGCGCCTCATTTCCTCCCGCTGGCTGCCGCTCGCATGGTAAACCCTCACCTTCATATTCTCATTATGTGAAACTCTCTAACACTCTCTGTATGTATCAAATGGTATGCTAGTTGTTTATCTTAGGAGTTAAA
>JAWQEG010001757.1:0-42500 GCA_033782935.1 Petrolisthes cinctipes | reverse complement strand
GTTGATAGTGATGGAGCCAGACGCGATGACCACCAAGACAAGATAAAGAGGGGAGAAGGCAAAATGGCAGCCAACTGTGATAGGGGAGGGGAAAGGTGCGGCAAGGGTACTCTCTCCCGCGCCTTAACAAAACATACATATACACAATATACATAACTCATGTATATACTGTATACATAGAGCACCTGAACCTCTTAGCAACTTCAAACTTGAAGGCTCAAAGTGTTATCATTAAATTTTCAAAAACAAAGAAGAAATAATTTGATGCTTTAATTAACAAATTGGCTCAATAAATTTTCATATGGTCATTTTTTGTCAACACATAGGCAAGGGTGGGTCAGGCTAGTGTGTGGTGAGTCATCATTCTTATACATTCACACTTCACATTCATCTTCCTCCACCTCATCCTCTCATACTCACCGTGGGGAGAGAGGCTTTCCTTACAGACTAAACCCCGTTCTACTCCATGTACTCGCTGGCACATTCATTCACTCACCCTTCATCCACACTCACCGCTGTTGTTATGGTTTATTTTCTGTATGTGGTGTAGTGAGGTGTGGTGGTGGTGTGGGGAAGGGTGTAGTGTTATGTATGGTGTGGTCGCATTATGATATATTGTGCTGTATATAGTGTGGTATTCTATCATGAGATTATAGTACCGTTGTGTTGTGTGGTGTGGGAAAGGTATAGTATAGTGTCTTCGTGTTGTGTTATATAGTGTGATACTCTAACTAACATGAGATTACTGTATCGTGGGTGTGATGTCATGGAAAAAGTACATCGAAGTGGTGGTACAGGTGGTGGTGGTGATATAAATAAAGATATGATGACGAACTGATAGACTATAAGTGGTGCCAAAAGTGCGTAACCCAGCTTGAGTTAGAATGGCGACGTTCACTAATGACGTGATGGGCTAAAAAGGGTGGATAAAACTAACGCTTACATAGTCTTAGTGTGACGTGTACCTAGCAAGCTGAGTCAAGGTGTGGTGGGTGGTGTTGGTGGGTGATGATCCAAAATGCTGGTCTAAATGATGATGATGATGATAAGTAATGTAGAAGCAAAAGTGACGATGGTGATAAAATAATAATAATAATAATAATAATAATAATAATAATAATAATAATAATAATAATACTGGTGGGAGTAATGATGATGGTGTAAGGATGATGATGATGGAAGTATTAATGATGGTGAAAGGAGTATGGTGATCAAGCAATAATGATGGGGACTGATGGTGATGTTAGGGGTGTAGTGATGATAGTGGTGATGATGAGGTAAAAGCACGTGACGATAATGTCAATATTGCCACAAAGAAAGTAAAAAAAAAATAAAAAAAAAATAAAACATAAACCAGGCAATAAAATATAAAATAAAAACCATGTATCGACTCTGATGATAAAAACAAAACAAGTGTAAACAATGATGATGCTGATGATGACACTGATATCATGACAACTAGGGCGACTATACTGAAAAACAACAACACAACAACGAACACGAGAAAGCAACAAGCTGGAAGGAAGAAGAAGAAAAAACAAGGACAAGAGTTTACATATATATACTACGTGATTTGGGAAGGAATGAGTTTGTTTACCTCTGATAATACAAACAAGCAGATCCCCCCGTGAGCCTTCCCAGCAATCCATTCATGTCTTCCTAACCCTCCACCTCACCGAGACTACGCCATAACCTGTCTTTACGACCACAACAACTTTTATACGCGAGGGTTTCCGAACAGACTTGAAGGTGGTGGTGGTGCCTGCCTTCCTTACTGACTGACTATATACCAACATTGTGGGTCTGGGAAGGAAGTGTGTTATTCCCAAAGTTAAAGATAGATAGATAGATAGATAGATAGATTGATAGATTGATAGATAGATAGATAGATAAATAGATAGATAGAGAGGAGAGAGAGGAGAGAGAGAGAGAACTAATAATAATTTAGAGCTTACACTGATTCCAAATTCAATAAATTCTCTCTTACGTAGATGATCTGCGGAAATAGCTCTTGCGTCAGGGAGCTGGACAATGACTCCCTCTTCTTGTGGTGTGTGTGTGTGTGTGTGTGTGTGTGTTTCGTCTCCTCTGGTATGTAGTTAAAGAGTTTGATGAGGTAATAGTTGCGTTCCTCTGCTGCCAGCTAACACAACTGACCAACCAACCAACACTACCAATATCCATAAATATCAACTGGACTCATCAGGATACCAACTTGGCCTCTGTTATCACCACTCCACGACCCTCTGTACGTGACGACTAAAACACCTGACACAATGCATGACGACCACACCACCTCCACCACCAACCCCATGCATATACCACACAGACCACAACTACTGTACCACCCCACTAACCCTACCCACAGACCACAACACCTGAACAGTCGGCAAAAAAAAAAAAAAAAAAAAAAAAAAAAAAAAATTGGATCTCCCCTATGGATAAAATATAGTTAATTTCAAAGTAAGGGTGGATCCAATACTTTTTTTTTTTTTTTTGCTGACTGTTCATCATACTCATATTCCCCCCCCCCCTCCAACCACCACACCACCTGTACCCCTTGCTCATACGCCCCCCCCCCTACCCCATCCCCACAGATCACAACCCCTGTACTGCCCACCCCCCCCACCCCCACCACCACAGACCATACGACAACACAACCATCACTACCTAATAATACAACTGGACCACATAACCAAGGTAGGAGAGATTTTTTTTTTCCTAGCATTACTTGGATGGGTACGTAGCCTCCAATTCGCCCATAAGAGGTAACCCATCATTCAAGGAAAACAAACAACTTCAACCTCCCATACTACAATACCAACTGTAATTTCGTGACCTCTATGTTGGACTGCACATAATACGAATCACTCACCATTAAAATCACCTTAAAACACACACACACACACACACACACACAAATGATGAGACATGTGTGACTTGTATAATGTGTGTGTGTGTGTGTGTGTATGGAGATGGTGACCAAGGGGGTTGGGGTGGGTTGGGGGAGGGAGTACGAAGCCGGATGGTGGGGGAGGAAAGACAGTACTGCGACAAGGGGGGAGGAATGGGGGGGTGCAGGAGGGAGGGGAATGCCGAGACAGAAGGGGAATATGGCGAGACGTGAGGGGAGAGGAGGAGAGAAGCTGGGAGAGTGTAGAAGAGGAGAGCAGAGAAGAGATTGTGAAATAGGGAAAGGGAAAGAGAAGAAAGGGAGATAGAGAATGAAGGAGGGAAAAGGGAGATAGAGAATGAAAGGGGAAAAGTGAGTATACAGAATGTCAGTGTACGGAGGAAGGAAAAGTGAAGTGGAGAAGAAAAGGAAAAAAGAAAATAATAAAACAGGAAGAGGAGGAAGACGAGAAAGAGTGTGGAGGGGATGAGGGTCGGATGTGACGGGAGAGAAAAGGGGGACAAGCGAGGGGAAATATAACCGGGTGGAGGAGGGAGAGAGAAGAGGAATGAGGGAAAAAAACAGTGACGGAGGGAGAGGAGGGGAACACGAGACAATAAAATTCAGAGGGGAGAATGGGATGTATGTATGTATGTATGTCCAGTCGCGGCCATGAATACGTGTACAGACTTGGTGTTGGATTTTCTGCACCTCATAGTAACCCCTCCTCTCCTTACATGATACATCAGAGGCACAAAATACGTGTTGGGAATTGGTTAAGGGTCAAGTATCTTTTGTTAGGATTGCAACTCCGTCTTTCACCCACACAATAATACTCCACTCTATAGGACCTTACGCCCCCTACCCATTGATACGAACCCCGCCCACTCCACTTCCCCATTCCACATTCCTCACTCTCATTCCACGGCCCCACTTCTCCATTCCACACGCCTCATCCACACGGCACTACTCATTTGTCTCTTGTCTGTTGTTGTTGTGTGTCCTGGCAGCACTACTTACGCTGCTGGTGCTGCAGAAGGAGAAGTGGTGTCTCTTACTATCGTGTACACTTAGCAAGTCACTCACGCCAGATTTTTTGGGAGGTGGAGGTGGCGGTACGGTGGAGTTGGAAAGGGTGGTGGACTTGCTGCCGTTGCTGGTAATGTCGTCCACTTTGGATTTAAACTTAGCCAGGGGGTATGATGTGTCAAGTACGTCCTTTGCCTTGGCCAGGACTCTGCTGGTGCTGCTAGTGGTTGTTGTCTTAGGCTTGACGGAGATGGTGATGGTGTCCGAGTGTTCCGTTGGGGACTTGGGTGTGAGGGCAGGGACGTAGGAGATGCTGGTGTCATCGGGGAAGGGGTTGCGGCTGCGTTCGAGTTTCTTTTGGGCTGCTGCGTTGGGTTTGAATGTGGTGAAGGTGTACTCATGTTCTGGCTCCATATAGTTGGTTACCTTGATGGATGGTGTGGTGGGCGTGGAGGCACCATACAGAGGGGAATCAAGCAGAGAAGAGTAGCTGGACTTTAAGGATTTGTAGATGGGGTCTTGGTCTAAGGTGGTGGTGATGGTGGAGGAGGGAGTGATAAGGGAAGGGTATAGGTCCAGTGTGGTGGGTCGTACTGCACCACCACTACCCACATCAGTGCCACTTGACCGCAGGGTAGGTCGTTCTTTAGCGAAAGCCTTCTCGAACACGATAGGTGGGTCGTATAACACATACTTCTCAGAGTCCGGTGTACTGGTCTGAGAGAGTGTGCTGTCAGCCCCTTTGGCGGAAGAGCGAGCAATGGCTGAGAGTACATCCCCAGTGGAGGCACTACCATACACCTTACGTGGTGGGCCGCGGCTGCCGTCATCGTCCTGATAAGCACTGAGAGCTGTTACCCGTGCTGCCATCTCCTTCACCTGATCAAAGCGGAGGGCTCGAGGTGGGTCTGTATGGCCATCACCCGAGGCACCATCTTGACCTCGCTTCAGGAACTTGCGGGCTTGTGAGGATCCGATGTTGTGGAGGACATTAAGAGGGAGGGAATACATACTAATTAATTGAGCTCTTTCCTTCCGACGGGCTGCCTCGTCCATAACACTGTCAGGTGTAGCAGAGGATGTGGTGCTTCCTGTGTCTCCGTCTCGTGTTGACGTCGACAGTCCAGAGTATCTCTTCATGATGGCACTCGTAGTCTCCCGTTCTCGTGGATCCGTCACCGTATGTGATACCTGCTGCCTCGCTGTACCGCTGACGAGGCCGCCATCTCCATGACGGCGACGCAGCTGGGGGCTGAGATTGGTGTACCTGGACGTGGCATCGAGGCGGTCAACCAAGCTAGGTGCCACACCACCATACTGGGACCAATAGTCAGTTTTCTTGGCGGAGGAAAGTTTCTCCTCATCCACCTCAGCACATCGACCACTCCCAAGGCTGGATTTCTTCAAGAACCTGCTTGGCTTGTACCTTGCACCTATCTTATCATAATTAGGGGCAGGTGGTGTGTGTGTCACATAAGCACTGCCCAGGCCATAGTCTGAGATGAGGGAGATATCAGAGTTGGTGCGAGAGTAAGCAGAGCGGCCTCCAGAGTTGCCATACCTCCTCTTATCATAGTCACCACTACCATAGTCAGACTTGAAGGTGGAGAAGGAAGAGAATGAAGCTGAGGGTGCCAGGCCATGACCCCCCCGCAGTCCCACCCCTGTTCCTGACCTCCCATATTTGTAGCTGACATCCAAACCACTCCCGCCCGTCACATAACCACCAGCAGGTTCATACTTCGAGGTTTTGGACTTGACATCAGACAGGATGGAGGTTTTCTTGTAATCAGCATACCGGGGGGAGTCGTCATACTTACTGTATTTGAGCAACATTGGGTACTTGTTGTTGTTGTTGATGGAGGTGTCAGGGTGGGGCTGGGTGGCTGTGGTGGAGGTGGTGTTGGTGGAGTGGTGGAGGGGTACACGTTCATCACCACTCTGGGAGGTCGCTCGCACCCGTGATGCGAACTTGTTGAAAAGTGTGGAGCACCGGTTAAGGATGTCCCCACCCGAATCCTGGAAGAGGTTGGTGTAGGAGGTGGTGGCGCTGCGGCCGTACTGCTGCCTGGGCCGCCCGCTGCTCATCTTGCCACCCCCTTGGCTTCCACCCCCTGCCACCACACCACCTCTACACCCTCATTTAACACCACCTCTCCTGACACCACCCTGGGACCTGTCCAACTTTGTTGTCCCCTTTTGTCGCAACTGTTGCTCACAATTTTCTGTTTATCATTTGTTTTGACAGAGTGGCTTTGAGGAAAACACTTGAGGCTCACACCCCAAGTCACACCAGCACTGGGAGGCACACAGGAGTCAGCACGCGATGGTCCGGGCGTGGTAAGTGTTGGGCAGGAGGAGGTGAGGCGCAGGTAAGTGGGGTAGTGGAGTGTAACTGAAGCAGCAGCAGCCACGCCGGGAACCTCCAGCCCACGAGACCAAAATATAACCAGAGGCCATAGTGCTCTCGGGTCTGTGCCAGCTGCCCTCCCTTCCCCTCTCTCATGTCTTGGCTTCCCCATGCCCTCCCTTCCCTTCCCTTATGTCTCGGCTTCCCCATGCCCTCCCTGCCCTTCCTTTATGTCTTAACTTCCCCATACCCTCCTCCCTTTCCTCCCCCACTTCTCTGTAGATCCCTTCCCTTCCTTTCCCTCCTTTTATCACACATTCCCTTATCATAATTTTCCCTCCTTACCACTACCCCACCTCCTGCAAACACCACTAGCCATTCTTCATCCACACATTCCTATACTCAACACCAACTTGCATTCCTTATTCAACAGTGTACAAAATTATTCCTAACCACAACACCATTACACCTGTCCACCTACCACCCATCCATCCCCCCTCTCACCACCGCCACCACATTCTCTCTCCGTTTGCCTCATACATTAATTCCCCTACACACTCACGTCTTCACCTCCTTCTCCTCCTCCTCCACTTCCCATACACATCACAGACAGACACACAGGGGAATATTTGGCTGAACACAACAAATATTTCCTCCTATTATTCTTCTCCACACTTTTTACACAGCCTCTAACGTGCATTCCTTCCTCTTGAATCAGCCCACTACACGTCCTCCCACCAAAACTCCCATTCCTCACCCATCCATTTTCCAAGCAATATTTACATCCGTTTGTATCCTACCCAAACATAATGTGCGTGTGTGTGTGTGTGTGTGTGTGTTTATGTGTAGCTTATTCCCCAAAACCAATCCAACTTCCTTAACATCTCAAGTTAACAGTTAAAAATTGAGAGGTAAAAATGTAGCGATGATTTGTTACACAGTTTCCCAACAGCCCAAGCGGCAGGTGTGTGTGTGTGTGTGTGTGTGTGTGTGTGTGTGTGTGTGTGTGTGTGTGTGTGTGTGTGTGTGTGTGTGTGTGTGTGTGTGTGTGTGTGTGTGTGTGTGTGTAGTCAGGTGGTGCGTAGGCTTGAATTAAGAGTGCGTAGGTGTGTAAGCTTGAATTAAAGAGTGCGTAGGTGTGTATAAGTTTGTGTGTGATGGTCTAGGTATGTGTGTGTGTGATGGTCTAGGTATGTGTGCGTGTGATGGTCTAGGTATGTGTGTGTGTGTGTGTGTGTGTGTGTGTGTGTGTGTGTGTGTGTGTGTGTGTGTAAGTGCCCGGTTTTGACAAAGTTGTGTGCTTGGTCTGGTATTAATCAGTAAAGTTTGCCCGAGTGTATGAAGCAATCAGTGTGAGTGGATGGACCTGATATAGGCTAGACGTGAAGAAATAAATTAGTTAATGTTGAGACTGAATATGTGAATGAAGTGAGTAACCCAGAGTGTAGGTGAGTGTGTGGTGAAGTGTTTGTGTGTGAGTGGTGAGGAGTGTAGGTGTGTGGTGAAGTGTGTTTGTGTGTGAGTGGTGAGGAGTGTTGGTGTGTGAGTGGTGAGGAGTGTTGGTGTGTGAGTGGTGAGGAGTGTTGGTGAGTGGTGAGGAGTGTTTGTGTGTGAGTGGTGAGGAGTGTTGGTGTGTGAGTGGTGAAGAGTGTAGGTGAGTGGTGAGGAGTGTTGGTGAGTGGTGAGGAGTGTTGGTGAGTGGTGAGGAGTGTTGGTGGGTGGTGAGGAGTGTTGGTGAGTTGTGAGGAATGCAAGTTGTGTGGGAACAGCATTTATGAGTCACGCTTTGAGTGGGTGGATGAATGAAGTAGTTAGTGAATGTGTGATTGAGTGTGTGCCAGGGTGTGTGGGTGAGAGGAAGGAAGGTGTGGGCGTGTGAGAGAGAGTGGGCGTGTATAAGGTAGTGTGGGCGTGTGAGATAGAGTGTGAGTGTAAGAGGGTGAAGGTGTGTGAGTGTGATAGTGGGCGTGTGAGAGGGAGTGTAGGCGTGTGAGTGTGATAGTGGGCGTATGAGAGGGATAGTGGCCGTGTGAGAGGGAATGAAGGCGTTTGAGTGTGATAGTGGGCGGGTGAGAGAGAGAGTGAGCCTTTAAGATAGAGTGTGTGTGTGTGTGTGTGTGTGTGTGTGTGTGTGTGTGTGTGTGTGTGTGTGTGTGTGTGTGTGTGTGTGTGAGAGAGAAAGAGAGAGAGAGAGAGGTTGGTTGTCTGGGAATGATGCAGCTGGGAACAAAAACAATTCTCCCAGTTACCTCCCAGCCATCACTACATAAACACACTCAAGTCACCTTCCTTACACACCACTCATTTCTCTCACTCACACACCTGACTTCTCCCTCACACACCTGGCTTCTACCTCACACACCTGACTTCTCCCTCACACACCTGGCTTCTACCTCACACACCTGGTTCTCCCTCACACACCTGGCTCCCCCCTCCACCCCCACCAGTAACATTCTCCCTCATTCACCTGACCCTTACAACACACACATTTATAATTACAAAATAAATTAGATGAAATAAATTTGATGAAAATAAATTAGATGAAATGCGAGGAGGAGAGTGAGAGAAATGTAAGATGTGAGAACACGAAGAAAATCAATGTTTAAGTATATAGGAGGGAGAAAAGAGTGTAGGGAGAAAAGAGTGAGAGGAGGAGAGTGAGGGAAATGTAAGAAGGGAAGAACACGTAGAGAATTAATGGTAAAATATATAAGAAGGAGAAAAGAGTGTGAGAGGCGAGAGTGAGGGAAATGTAAGAAGGGAAGAACACGAAGAGAATTAATGGTAAAATGTGGCTGAGGCTGAGTTTTTCTAAAGTGTTGCAGGTGTTGGGAATGATAAATGTGATGGACAGGGGGTGAGTTAGAGGGTAAAGATGTACACCAAAAATACACAACTATTTGTCTCTACCATTACACACACGTCTCTCCCCAGAATACAACAATAATAATAATAATAATAATAATAAACATAATAATAATAATAATGACAACAATAATATTAATGTGTTTACAATAAAGGAGGTAGCAGCATTCGTAACAAATATAATAAAGAAATTACAGCAAATAATGATTAAGTATGGTTGCTTAAAGAGACAGACAGGCAGACATACACACAGACAGACAGCAGCAATACAATGAAGGTAAAGAAAGACCCCTTACCCACCACCCTCCATCCCCTCTCCCTTCCAGTAATGAATGATAAGAGGAATTAAAACCCAGGAGGAATGATTAAATATTGATCCTTGTACTGCACACACCAGAAGGGATGGATGGATCAGAGAAGTTACTCCTCAATCTCATCCCTTCTTTCACTCCCTTTCTTTCTTTCTCCACTCCTCTACTCCCTCTAACCCCTACGAACTTTCCAATTGCTATAATTATCAGGCCGTGGGAGTGTCAAGATGGCGTCAGGGTGGCGTCAGCTGGGGACAAGGGTCGATAATGGAGAAGGAAAGGAGAGAGAGAGAGAGATAGAGAGAGAGAGTAAGGCCTCCTGACTGACTGACTGGGTAATAACGTGCTATAACCGAATGGAAAATTGAGTAGAGGTAAGAAGTGGGGGTAAAAGTTACGATCCATAAGCATCTATCTAGGTGTGCTTCGAATACCTACATAGCCTGATGTTGGAGTATTAAGGGACTCTGTGATTTAATATGTGTTGTAATTGGTTCACTGGTATGTCACAGGATTCCTAACTTCAACAAGCCCAGGAGGACACTGTACCAACATGACACAACTACTGCTTTAAGAGTCACGACAGGTGTTGGGGGGGGGGGAGGGGGGGTAATAAGTGTCTCACCTGTCTAGCAATAAACAAACTCTTTAGGAAATTAATATATTCATGTTTTGAAGATAATAATAATTCAAGTCTTGGAGCTGATGACAGATAAGAGTATGTATACGCTTTGAAGGTATCATTATTAAATTGATTATAGGTATAAAAAGGTATGTAGGTCAGGAGGCGTAAAAATAGGTATATAATAAAAGGTTTATGATGAGAGATTGAAGGTTGGGGGAATCATAAGGAACTGATTGCATGGTGAAGGTGAATAGGGGTAGGTGATGATGATGATATTATTATTATCATTTCTTTTTTTTTGGGGGGGGGGAGGGAGTAGGGGATTAGGCCTATAGATAATGGTGTGTGTGTGTGTAGATGATGATGATGTCAGTGTGTGGATGTGGTGAAGGTGATGCCACGAGAACGAAGTTGAGAATGACGTGAGGGAGTGAAAGAAGGGGGTGATTGAGGTGAAGGGAGGGGAGGGATGGAGGTTAAGGAAGGGGAGGGAGTGAATGTAGGGGGAGGGGGGAGGGGGGAGGGGAGAGGGGGGAGTCGCTTGGTCACGGGTGCATGTAGGCAGTGCGTCAGTCGAACCAAGGAAGTAAACAAACACACACACAGACAAACAAACACACCAACACGAAGGAAGGCAGACAGACAGACAGAGAGACAGGTGAGGCAGTACGTTGCCACCCTCAGCACTACACGTGGTATCTGATTGGCACTACACAAGGGTTCCTGTCCTCTGATGGACAAGAGTGACTGAGGTTTGCTTCAAATAACTGTATGTTCCCAAGGTCTCTGGCGGTTGAAAAAAAAAGTTGACATACGAATGAAGCCACATACAAATAAAGTAATCAATGCAGCGTTAGTTGTATTAGGTTATACTTTAAGCTCAACAAATTGAACCGATGCATTGTTTGTTGTAATAATTATATGTGTACAGACAGTAAAAGCCCACGAATCCAAATGAATCCTATCAATAGCCTACCTTTCTTTATATACGAGGGAAGAGGAAGTGATAAAGTACTGATATGATATTACAACTTACGGCTCTCTCAATTAATAATAAAGAAAAATGCTACATCAAAATATTTTCTTCAAATCTGTACACATCTTTTTTTTTTAACTCCCGCCACGCGCACTCGAACGCAAGCACGAGCTCTCTTTCTCTCTCTCTGTCTGTCTGTCTGTCTGTCTGTGTGTGTGTGTGTGTGTGTGTGTGTCCGTCTCGTTTTCTTCCTGCTGCATGTCACTTCCGCTCTCACTGCTAACACTTCCGGCCAGACTAATAATGTGACGATGGTGGCAGTGCAAAACGTCAACTTGGGAGAGTAGTACTGTATTGATCTGATGCAGTCTCTCTCTCTCTCTCTCTCTCTCTCTCTCTCTCTCTCTCTCTCTCTCTCTCTCTCTCTCAGACTGAAACCAAACACCAACATTTCTACAATTCTACACAAGCCCTCACTCACTCTCACTCTCTCTCAGACTGAAACCAAACACCAACATTTCTACAATTCTACACAAACTCTCTCTCTCTCTCTCTCTCTCTCTCTCTCTCTCTCTCTCACACACACACACACATAATGAAACCAAACACCGACATCTCTACACAAGCACTCTCTCTCTCTACACACACACACACACAACAACAACAACACCTGCAATCTCCACATCATCACACCTGGTAGAGAGTGGTGGAAGTAGCGTGGTGGTGGTAGTGTTGTACTGGTAGCGTTGAGTAAGGTAACTGAAGGACCTCTGTAGTGTGGCAGTGTGGAGACAATACCGACGACGTGGGGCATTATGCTACACTACTATTATTGTTACTACTACTGCTGGGGTGAGTAGTTTGTTGCTACTTCCCTACGACGGTGGTGGTAGTGGTTGTGGCGGTGTAGGTAAGGTTGAGTATAGATGGGGACTCAATGTGTGTGTGTGTGTGTGTGTGTGTGTGTGTATGTGTGATTTTCTTTTTATTATGGTTTGCATTACACGAGCAACGTGTTAGTTTGACCGGCTTAAAAATGTTAATGGAAAAGAGGAAAATGCAAGATGGTGTTCGGATGAAGTAGTACAGGATATGTCTGGTGTGAGTGGGTGGGTGTGCGTGGGTGGGTGTGTGCGCGAGCGCGCCTGCAAGTAGAAGCTGTTCACACAGCCGGGAGACTCATCTCAGTAGCACAATTCGGTTCCCCGTCACTACACTTGTCGCAAGATTTCCAGTGTCGGTACTATAGTTTCATGTCACAATTGTCAGCCACACATTGCCAGCAGCAGTGTGGAGTGTACTGGAGCCGTAAAGACAACAGTAGCTACAGAGTGAGCGTTGACAAGGAAAATTTGCAGTTTTAGTCTTGTCAGCAATGTTAACACAGTGAGCACTGATCACAGAGTGCTACGTTGGAGTTTTAGTCTTGTCTGTTAGTGCTGAAGTATAGTGAACAAGCTTGTAGGATGTGGAGAGTATAGGTTCAAGGACGGTACGAAAAGTGTCAGAATTACAATGCTTATAGTCAGTGTAGTGTTAATAAACTAATGATGACGCAAGGAGTGCCTGAAGGGTGCAAGATAATTAACATATGTAGCCTACCGGTACATGGAGTGACGACAAATGCAAACCTGACCAGTGTATGGGGGAACGAGAGCTATACAAAGACTGGGATAGTGTTTCAGAAGGAAGTGAGGGAGGGGTTAGTCAGGCACCACGAGAAGGGACAGTGTACTACAAGAACTAGAGTCAGTGTCACGTAAGCAATGAGTGTATGGGGAGAGTACGTTAATGAAAGAGGAGTGAGTGTACGAGGAGTTTGCGAGGGAGGGAGGGAGTGTGCGTGGAGTGTGCAAGGAAGTGAGTGAGTGTGAGTGAGGTAAGGTGAGGGCGGACACAGTGTATGGTGAGAGAAGATGCCACAGACACTCGCTACAACCACCACCACCACCACCACTACCTATCTACCGTCCCCTTGTACTTGATGTAAATTTAGCGCCCCTTTGCCACCACCATGCCAAAGTCAACAAACCAACACAGCCTTGCTCAATACTACCAATCTCAATCCTCCCTTTAGTGTGTGTGTGTGTGTGTGTGTGTGTGTGTGTGTGTGAAAAAGTTATACAATACACATTACATCATAAGGAGGGATGAGTTCTTACGTTTCACCCTGTGTGGTAATCAACTTATGTTCAGCTATACTGTACTTCCCTGACTTCCACCACACCTACGAACTCTTCTATCCCTGATCACTTTAATAGTCGTGAATATATACTTTTATCCCAGCCTTCAGAAGATCCTATTGTACCAATAAACTCGTAACTTTTACCATAAACAACAATCTCCACTGTAATATAATCCTACTCATTAAGGGTCCAACAATTATAGTAGTAGTATTGGTGGTAGAAGTAGTAGAAATAGTAATTGTGGTAGTAGTTGTACAATAAGTAGTAGTAGTAGTAGTAGTAGTAGTAGAAATAGTAATAGTGGTAATAGTTGTACAAAAAGTAGTAGAAGTAGTACAAATAGTAATAGTAGTAATAGTAGTGGTATCAGTGGCAAGCTACATGACTAAAACAGGCTCTGAAAAAGTTTTATATCTTGTTTTTATCCTTGAATCTAATCCAAGTCAACCATGTTACGCTAACGAAGGCCACCAACATGAGTCAGGATTGCTTCTTTTTTTTAATCTATTTACTTTTAGATGAGGGAGAATAATTTTACACATGTGTCCCCCTGTACAACATCCTGTCCTCCTCCTCCTCCGTTTTCTTTCCTTCCTGTTCAGACGTCGGTATACCATTTTCTGTGCTTAAACTTCCGGGAAACTTTATAAGAATATGTTAATTGTTTTTTTTCTCTTTATTTCTGTTGTTCTTGATCGTCCTTTTAGTCCTTTATATACCACACCTTCAACTACTACCACTATGTCACTGTGTGTGTGTGTGTGTGTGTGTGTGTCCTTCATTTACTCTCGAAGGATCAGCTTTTGTATCATTATTTTTATCCTATTCCTCCCATTCCCTCCCTTCCAATATTTCCTTCCTCTATTCCCTGCCATCTTCACATACCACTTGCCCTTCCCTATTCTCTTGTACCCTCCTTTCCTTACCATACCCTCTTACCCCATCCCTCTCGCATTCTCCCTCCTTTCTTCTATCTCTCCATTCTCCTCAATTCTTCTACTTTCTATTTATCAACTCTCTATTATGTGTTGTTTCTTCCCTTCTCTCTTCCATTTCTCTCTCTCCTTCCCCTAATGCTGCCTACCAAGCCTTGAAAAACTACAACTGAATTGGCCTTCTAACGAGAATATGATGACAACGAGACAAGGAAGCCGAGATATGGTGATATGATAATCCACTTAACATTACTCACATTTGCATCTACACACACACACACACACAGACAGACAGACAGACAGACAGACAGACAGACAGACAGACAGACAGACAGACAGAGAGAGAGAGAGAGAGAGAGAGAGAGAGAGAGAGAGAGAGAGAGAGAGAGAGAGAATGGACTGTGATTGCCTGAAAACAAAGATCATGTAACGCCCTCTTTTTCTTCCCCGACATTACTAAATATAACTTCTTGTAAAGGCCAGGGCTGGAGTATCAGGAGTAGAGAGGCAGGGGAGGGCCACCAAAATATCTCAACACACTTTTCAAATATGCACAGTGTCCTTGCTATTCCTCCTCCTCCTCCTCCTCTTCCTCCTTTTATTCTCTAAGCTACTCTTCTCCTCCTACTTGTGATCTCTTTTCAAACGCCTTTCCTCTCTTTAAATTCCTACTATTACTATTTTCTCTTTCCTTCTCTTTCTAGTCCTCACGTTTTCTCAATAAATTATTCTCTGTCACCTACTCTCCCCAGTTCTCTCTCTCCTTCTTCTCCTTCGTTTCCTCCTCTTCTTCATATCCAATTACTCCACCTAATACTGTTCTTCTGTTCTCTCAGCCACTGTTCTCCTTCCTTCACGTTGAGAACACAGGGAGGGGGGGGGGAGGGGTATGGCCCAAACTATCGACGTTGAAAGGTTGACTGACCACTTTAGTAATAGAGTAAGTAGCTGATGATCTTTTGAGATTATGCATATTTTACTTCAACCCCCCCCCCCCCGATACCACCCCTCTTCTCCAGCATATACTCGCCCCCCCCCCTTTCTGCCCCCTCTTAGCTCCCAACAGTGTGGTTTCGAACGTTCAGGGATTATGTATATTTTACGTTTAAACCCCTTCCCCAGTATATTCTAGCCCCCTTTCTACCCCCCCCACTCCCTTTCCAAGTAGATTCTAGCCCCCCCTTTCTGCTCCCCCCCCCTCCCCACTCCTCAGCCCCCTTACAGTGTGGTTCCTGAACGTTCACACACTTGGATCGAGGCCCATCTCACCCCCAATACCCCCTAATACCATTCGTACCCCCCCCCACACATACAGTACATTCCTCGAGGGTGAGGGGGGGGGGATTTAGAGGAAGAGGAAGTGAGAGGATGCGAGAGAGAGAGAGAGAGAGAGAGAGAGAGAGAGAGAGAGAGAGAGAGTCTGGCAAGGAGAGTGTTGTGTGCGAGCGAGAAATTGGTGAGAGAGCGTGGAACTTAACAAAGGTAAGAGTCAGCAGGTGTTATTAATTGGCTCTGAGGGGCGGGTTGGTGTACAATGTTAGTAAAAAAAAAGAAAAGAGAGAGAGAGAGAGAGAGAGAGAGAGAGAGAGAGAGAGAGAGAGAGAGAGAGAGAGAGAGAGAGAGAGAGAGAGAGAGAGAGAGAGAGAGAGAGAGAGAGAGAGAGAGAGAGAGAGAGAGAGAGAGAGAGAGAGAGAGAGAGAGAGAGAGAGAGAGAGAGAGAGAGAGTGTGTGTGTGTGTGTGTGTGTGTGTGTGTGTGTGTGTAGTGACGAGAGGGAGGAGAGGGAAAGAGGAATAAACAAAGAAGTATAGGGGAGTGGAGAAGTGATATCAGTAGAAATTGGAGGGAATGAAAAGGCATGGAGAGGAAGAGAAGAAGAGGGAAATGAAGAGGAGGAAAGAGAGAGGAAGAAGAAAGAGAATAAAAAGAGGGAGATGAAGAGGAGGAGAGAGAGGAGGAGATGAAGAGGAGAGAGGAGAAGATGGATGAGGATGAGGTCAGAGAGAGGAAGAGAGGTGAAGAGAAGGAAAAAAAAAAAAAGGCACGGTGAGGGAAGAGAAGGTAAGAGGAAGAGCTGGAGAGTGTGTTGCCAGGGATACCACCATCAATGTTACTAGCTGTTGGCAAGGGGAAACATACTGCCAACACCATGCACATAGGTAGTAAGGGACCCTGTGTTGTAGTCAGAAAATTAAAGGTAAATGAGTCCTTCAATTATTGCCACCACATAGTAAGGGGACTCTTGTGTTGTAGGCAGAAATTTAGAGGTAAATGAGTCCTTCAATTATTGCCTCGAACAACACTGTCTATATAGGAGGAGGAGGAGGATATTTCGTGGCGTAAGTCAGAAGGAATCAGAAGACTCCCTTTTTCATACACGATCACAGAAGCCTTAAGACAAGTTGTGTCTAAAATAGAGTCACTGCACACAAAAAAAAGTAAGCAATTAATCTGATCTAACTTTTGCTTATACGTACGTGAATAAGAACAATGGTACGCAATTCTTTCACTGCTATATACGCTAAGGTTTAAGTTGTAAATGTTGTGGCCACACTGCTACAGATACACAATTGTTGGCAAAGACTACAAGGTCACAACAGTGGCCACACAATGGTTCTCGTCTTTAACTCTTGGTCAGCTTTGTTTTATCTGTGAAAAATAAATTTCACTGACGTCATAATAAGTACAGTATACAATTTACGATGTAAGTCATTGATTGAAGGTGAACTGAAATTGACCCAAACTACTTCAAGAGTGTTTCCCTCTCTAAGATTTATATTTCAAGGCGTTGGTCAGTAATAATGTCAGCCTTTGTTTGAAGGTTAGATGAAGGCCTACTCTACCAAAGACCATAAGTCAGTCACTATTGAATATTGAATTGTACCGATTCGTTGGGAAGGAAGACCTTTTGTTGGAAATGTTTGTAATTCTGAATCCTTGACTATAGCAATGTTATCACAAATTACAGTATGTGTTGGCAAGGTTAGCATTAATATACACGATAAAACCACCACATCTGAGTTGGCAACGATTGTTTCAGTAAATATCACTGTTGGCAAAGTTCTGGCACCACTTTATGTTGACAAGGCTAGTTAGTACTTGAAGATCTGTATCAAGATTAAATCAAGCAAAATATTTTACATTATCGAGGCAAACTGCGTTGGAAGATCTTTGAAAGCTAAGTCCTTGCAGAGTTAACAGTAATATAATCTGTTCACAAGATTAAGTTCAACCTAATCTAATGAGAACATGAATGTGTCGGAAGCTGTGTTAAGGGACCCTGTGTTGTAGTCAGAAAATTGGAGGTAAATGAGTCCTTCAAATAGTGCTACGAAACACCACCTATAAAGAAGGAGCTTGTTTCGTGGCATGGTTAGGTGGAATCAGAAGCCTCCATTTTGTATATACGATCACTGGGTCCTTAAGTACGGGTCTCACAAGCTCTGTATTGGCCTTTCACAGATCATTATTGAAAATTTCCAACATCAGAAATTTATGCAGAGTAGCCAAATAACAAAGGGAGACTGTAGTTAGTGCCAGCAAGGGTAAGGGTATAAAGACACAGAGACAGATCCACACGACAAAGATCAGGGAGTACACGACAAAGAGCAGGAAGTACCTGACAAAGAACAGGGAGTACCTGACAAAGAACAGGGAGTACCTGACAAAGAACAGGGAGTATACCCGACAAAGAACAGGGAGTACCCGACAAAGAACAGGGAACACACGACAAAGAACAAGCAACACACGACAAAGAACATGGAGAACACGACAAAGAACAGGTACGGGAAGGAATGTACAGTAGGTGTTGGTGGCAGGTACCATGTGGGTAGTAGGTAAAGATTATGTGAGGAAGAGGAGGAGGAGGAGGCTGGCAGAGTGAGATGATCGGGCGAGAAAAGTTGGCAAAGAATATGATCAGATGAACACGGGAATAATGTCAGCGTGGAGACGAGGTAATATTAGTGTACATTTGGCAGCGAGACTCCATCCATATTCGCGTGAATAACTTGAAGATATATTAGTGTGAATGAAATGTGAACGTAGGTGAGATTAAAGTAAGTCGAGTATCTTACACACAATAAAAGTAAAAATCTAGTAAAAATATAAACACATTCTAAATAAGTTCATTGGAATACAAATGACAAAATACAGTCGAAAGTTATGAAGCCTTCCCTACCAGAGAGGTGAGTGTAGGGAGGAGGTGGATGCAGAGAGGGAGCGGTGTTGGCACGAGGCAGGAGTGGAGGAAGGCAGCTTGGAGGAGATACTCGACCATCTCCACCCACCACCTCCAACACCACACACTCCACTCCACCACCACTACCTGCATGCCTGTGTCTCCTTCTGCGTCGCCTTGCAACGAGTAGTTACGATGTTAGTGAACCACTACCACTGCCACCAAGGAGGGACATACAGACAAGACAGAGTGTGGGGAAGGGGGCTGGCCAAGTTGTGAAAGAGTGAGGGTGGGAGGGTGACAAGGAGGAAATGGAGAGAGGGAGAACATACAGTAGAAGCAAGGAAAGGGGAGACAAGAGAGAGGGGTGGGGGGATGTAGGGACGTCAAAGTTAGAGATGGTAGAGAGGGAGGTACGGAGAGAGAGAGAGGGGACAAAGAAAGGGCCAAGTCGAAGAGAGACAGACTGAGGTGCGTGAGGGTGATGGGAACTAAGGAATGAAGGGGGGGAGGGAAGACGATGGCATGACAGAACGGAAGGAGATGGGAGAGAGAACTGGGTGAGGGGGAATAGATGTGGTAGTGTAGAGGTGAGGGGCAGAGCTAAAGCAAGAGAGGGAGGAGAGCAAGGTGGTAGGTGTGGGGTAGACAGAAGGGGAACTAAAAAAGAAGGTGTAGAGGGGCATCAGATAATCCAAACACATCCACTCAACCATCTCTCTACCTAATAACTTTCTTTAATTCTTAACAACATTATTCTGAGTCTTTCGAAATTCCTTTGTCATTTTTGGGGTCATTATTCTGCTGTCGGGAAATTGGAGGGCTACAGATTTCTCCAAACTGTGCTTCAAAACAGGTCTCCCCACTCATTTACTGAGGTACCAGTCTGATTCCTGGTCTAGTTTTGGAGAAACTAGTAGCCTTTCAATTTGCTACACATCTGACTTCAACATTTTCTCAGGCTCCTCCTCCATCTCTTGTCATAATCACTATTTTTTCCCCCTAAGTTCATCACTCACTTTCCTTCCTCTTCCTGGATTCCCACACTCCACATTCACCACCTGAGAACCCTTTCATTCATCATAAAATTTTAAGTGTCTCCTCTTTCACCAAGCATCCACAGTGCCATTGAATTAATTTATATTCTTCATTCATGACATTCCAGCCTCACTTCATCACACCTTGGTCATTTTATTCATCAAGCCACTGACTTCTTAAATCACACATTGTATTCAGTCATCTATATTCGACACATCATTAACAGAAGGAGGAGGAAGAGGAGGAGACGAAGGGGAGGTTAATGTTGACGCCAAGTGTGATGACGTCAAACAACACTCGCAAAAATAAGGCTCAAGATCACAGCACTCTGGGCCACACTTTGAAACCTCTGGATACTTCCTGTACACACCAGGTTATACTTGGTACTTCAAGATACACTTTGTACTTCAATTGACCCTTATATTCCAGATCACATTACACACTCGGGTGAGCAGGACGCAAACACACACACACATACACACACACACATACAAAGGTATTCACACACTCATAATAATCCATGTCACAACCCGAATATTATAATTCAAATGCGTTTCGTCAAATTATTCCAGCAATCACGGTGGTGTTTGTGACACACAGAACACACAATGTGAAACCACTTGGCACCTGATGGCCAGGGGTGGCACCAGTGCCAAGCAAGCAAGGGCGGCGCCTCTCACCTCCTCCTCCTCCTCCTCCTTCTCTTGGTGCTGTGGCGGGGATAAACCGTCAGGGCACATTGCGACGCACTGGCTGACTGACACACACAGGTACACTATATACCCCCAGGCACAACCCCAGGGCAATACTGCCCCTTACAACCCTGGGCACTGGTTGGCACTTATGTCCCCCACCACCACCACCACCCATTACTCACTCACCCACGGTCACTGCCAAGCTTCATGTTTCTTCCTTACTTCCACCACCACCTGTGTCAAGCTACATGTGTTGCACACCACCACTAACTAATGACACATCATTCTCCAACAAGTGTGACATCACCCACAACATCCAATATTTGAACCCTCCCTAAAATTATAATTATCAGTTGCCACCTAACATGTCCCACCACTACCACTACTACTACTAACCATTGTACAGTAATTATTCTTTACAGTATCACAGCCTCACAAGTCATCACGAATCCCCTTAAAAAACGCCATCTGGGACCACCTTTATGAACTGTTGTCACCACCACCACCACTGAACCACTAAAACCACCACCACCACTCTCCACGTGAACACTTTCCATATCTACCTGACTCTATGACGAATGTTGTGTGTGTGTGGTGTGGGTAGGCATGGTTGGGGTGTTGGGGGAGGTAGAGTATCTGACACCTCCCCGACTCCCCCCCACCAACATGTAAGACCACACCCACCAACCAAGACCTTACCTGCCTGAGTCCGTTGGTCTGCTCTGCGCCCATGACAAGCTCCACCACGGCACGCCAGCCTCACACACACATACTGGCACCGGCGCCAAATATACCCAAAGAAGCTGGTCCCCCGCGCATCCCCAAGACTTATCAGCAGCCAACCCGAGAATAGTGAGGCACGAGCTCCCCCACCCCGTTTTCTCTTGAGCCATCAGCTTACCGTGCCGCTCTCTGCTACAAAGGTTAGCCCTGAGCCGGGAGACTGCGTTGACTTGACTTTTACTGTACTGCGTGAGGGGGTCAAGTTTACAGTGGTGGTGGTGGCGGTGGTGGTGAGCAGTCGTGGTAGCAGTGGTCAATGTACAACGAGTACCATGTATAGGCGGTAGTGATTGTATTTTGAGATAAAGACGTAACGATCGTGGTGGGGAAATGAACAAAGGAGTGACGGTTTTCATGGCGGTGGGAGATGAAGATGAGACGATGATTGTGGGAGTGAGATGAGAAGTGACCTACAGAATACTAAGTAGTGGTGGTGGTGGTGGGAGATGAAGTGTCACGATGATCAACACAGAGGGACATTACATTCAGATATCACATAACATAACGATAAATAAAAGTGGCGGTGGACGATGAGAATAACATAACATGATATAAGAACCTAAAGTTAATTAAAGTAATATTACCAATGAAATCTGAAAGGGAAAGATGATGAATGATGATAATGACGACTGGGATAGGACTGGTGATGAGAGTGATGACGGGAATAATTATGATAGTAGTAATTGATGGTAGTGATGAGGACAATGATAGTGGTGGTGATGACAGAAAGGTGACCGATTGTTATGATGGTAGTGATGAAATTATGATAGATATAAAAAATGAAGACCTATAGTTAAAGATGATGGTAGTGATGAGAATGGTGACAAATGACGGCATGAAATCACCAGGCTGTACAAAGTGTGTCAACAGCATAGAATATAATATACACAATGTAATGATGATATTGTTTATGATTTTCAGAGGTATGTAATGATATCTAATTAAAGCTAAAATGTGACACAAATACTACCGTTTTAGTGTAATGTTACCATCACATAATATACCCTACGTTTGTAATATTAATAATGTAGTTCTGTAAGAGTAATAAACTGTATGTATGTCAAATTAATGTTGTAATGGTGAGTAGAATAAAATAATACCATGAAATAATGTCCTATATATATAATGTTCTTATTATAATAAGGTTTCTAATTGTAGTAATATGTACAAGGAAGTAATATGTATGAATGAAGTAATGACCATATGATAAAAATGTGATAACAATGATACGAGTACAATTGTTGTGTGGTCAAGTATTAAATTTGTGTATAATACTTGTAGTAGTTTTGTGTGTGTTGGTGAGTTGTGAACACGAGCCTGACCCAACCCCTTGCCAGTGTGGCTTGAGGCGGGGCGGGGAGGGGCGAGGGAAGAGAACCCTTGCCAATATTTCACCTGCACACAATACACACACAGCAGCAGACAGGTGGGGCCCCGGGAGAACTGGGTGGGGGGCGTGTGTGTGGAGGAGAGGGGGGGGGTAAGAGGTGTGAGGTGGTGGTGGTGGTGGTGGTTGAGGGGGTCGACTCGCCACCACCACACAGCCAGCCGCCCGGGACCCCCACCAAGGCTGACGGAACAGGAGATCTACTCACGTGACTGTTGGCATAAGAGTCGCGGTAGTGGTGTCGCGGACGTGGGCGAGGCCGACGGCGACGTGAGGAATCCGAAGAAGGTGAGCGCGAGGAGAGACGGCGGCGGTGGGCGCGGTGGTGACGGCGTTCAGAGGACTGGTCACGTTCTCGTCGACGGCCGTAGTGTTCCCTCTCGCTGCTGTTGGGTCACACACGTTGGGTTAGGTGATGGGGGTCGGAGGGTTACACACAGACACACCAGGGGAACCTTCGCTTTTATATGGTTTATCTTACCACTTACCTTGTTGTTGTGGTTGTTATTGTTTATCTTACCACTTACCTTGTTGATGTTGTTGTTGTTGTACTATTAACTTCCTGTACACTCGTTGGTTCCTTCGCTGTGACTAGATTGACTTGGGTCTTACTATCTATAACCTATAATGTTTAATCGACGGCATAAGTTAGCTTCAAGACTATTTGCTTACCATGTGTTCTACTAATATTAAATTGATGAAAAGATATAACAAATAAAATGAACTGAGAGTGAAATACTGACAAGGATTCAATTGTACATCTAACACTGGTGAGACTGAAGCACATTTATGCCATCAACTGTAAACATTCTCTACCTTAACTAACTAACTTACCTTACACTCCCTTGATCATCCAACCCAACCCTACTTTTTCCCAAACATCGTGAAAAAAAATTAATAAAAAATAAAATATATAAATAAATAAAAAATAAATAAATAAATAAATAAAAAAAATAATTATAATAAAAACTAATATATAAATAATAAATACACCAACGTAAAGAAACAATAAGTAAATTAAAAGGGTAACTATGAGAGCAAGGTTTACTTCAGCTTAATATGCAAATGACCTGATCTGAATACGCAAGTCGAGCACAATCACTAATTTTCATGCATAACCCTCCATAACATTATACGGCACTGACTGACTGCTTCACAACTGATTTAATGTGAATATTTTGACAAACCTAATAAAAAGATAAAAACAAAACAAAAATAACGCGTCCCTGGAGCCCGTTGTGATAATTGGGTGTAGGATTCTTCTCTCTTTAAGGGACCCTGTGATGTAGTCTGAAAATTGGAGGTAAACGAGTCCTTCAAATATTGCCACGAAACACCACTTACATGGAAGGAGCTTGTTTCGTGGCATAGTCAGGAGGAATCAGATGCCTCCAATTTACATACACGATTACAGGTTCCTTATGGGGAGATTTTCTTGTTGGCAAATTAGAAGGCTACTGATTCCTCCTAACTATGTGTGAAAAATAACACCCTCAATGGTACTAATAGGGGATCTGATTATTGACATTAGTTTGGAGGAATCGAGAGACTTTCCAATTCTCCAACAAAAGAATCTCCCTTTAAGGACCCTGTGTGATGGTGTATGAAAATTGGATGCTTCTGATTCCTCCTGACCACGCCACAAAACAAGCTCCTTCCCTATAGGTGTTGTTTCGTGGCAACATTTGAAGGACTTTTTTATCTCCAATTTTCTCCACCATATTATCAAAGGCATAGTTCATATATTAGAGCACCTCGTTTCCTCCAAAGTACTTCAGGAAACAGGACCCGATTAGCAAAAATATTGGTGGCCTTTCTGTTGCCTAGAAAAATTTAGAGGAATCAGTTGCTCCAGATTTACCAACACTGTACTGTACTACCTCCTTAATTAATCTCCACAGCGGACAACACGTGCATCTAAACCTGCCACGTTACGTAACAGGATAATTAAAGGCTTTGCTCATAATTATTCCACTACTGGTAATCGATGTATCAGTCTTCTCGCATAATAAATCCATCCCCACTCCCCAACCCACTACCAATGGCATCTATCTCCTTATCTATCTATCTATCTATCTATTATCTAACTTTGTTTATTTACCAATCTCCATACATAGTTTACATGACATCTATCTCCTTATCTATCTATCTATCTATTATCTAACTTTGTTTATTTACCAATCTCCATACATAGTTTACATGACATCTATCTCCTTATCTATCTATCTATCTATCTATTATCTACCTTTATTTATTTACCAATCTCCATACATAGTTTACCTGACAGTGAGTGATTCTTCTACATTATCAATATTTTATACAGGAGTTGGTTGGGCACAGACAAGCACTCCGTCGTCGTTAATTAAGGACCCTGTGATCGTGTATGAAAATTGGTGGCTTCTGATTCCACCTGACCATGCCACGAAACAAGCTTCCTCCATAATTATTATACTGTAGGTGGTGTTTCGTGGCAATATTTGAAGGACTCATGTATCTCCAATTTTTTCACTACATCACAGGGTCCTTAATTTAAGACGTAAAATAAATAATGCAACTATACGATTGTCACTCTTTGTAATCCCGTTGATGAGAGTGTAGTAAATATGTTCACCTGATCCTCCCCTTCCGTTCTCTCTCTCTCTCTCTCTCTCTCTCTCTCTCTCTCTCTCTCTCTCTCTCTCTCTCTCTCTCTCTCTCTCTCTCTCTCTCTCTCTCTCAGGTTGTTAATCACAGTTACTATCTCCTCTCTTTATCACACATTGCGTGGTTTTTCTGTTCTGCTGGCTTTCGTAATTACATTCATATTTTTCTGTACACACACACACCATCCCTTTCATTCTCTTAACTATACTCATTTTTTATTAAATATTTGACTCACTGGTCTTGCTTCATAACCGTTATAGTTTTCCTAATGTTGCTTCATATCAGTATCCTGCCTCGCCTCACCTAACTTCAACCACCTCCTTATTCCACATACCTGCCCATCTAACCTGTCACCTGTTATTCACCTACGACGATACACACACAAAAGTAAAAAAATCCACATATTCACCATTAAAACACACACACACACAAAGTAAAAAAAATCCACATAAAAACCATTAAAACACACACATACACACAAAGTAAAAAAAAAAAATCCACATACTCACCATTAAAACACACACACACACACACACACACACACACACACACACACACACACACACACACACACACACACACACACACACACACACACACACACACAAAGTAAAAAAAAATTCCACATTTTCACCATTAAAACACACACACACACACACCCACACAAAGTAAAGTATAAAAAAAAAAAAAAAAAAAAAAAAAAAAACACATATACACCATTAAAACACAAACACACACACATTAAGTATAAAAAAAAAAAAATAAAAAAAAAAAAAAAAAAAAAAAAAAAACATATTCATCATTAAAACACACACCAACACCTGCTCTTGACACCTGTTCCTCTCACCTGGATGGGGCCACAATGGTGATGCAGGTATCATCTTCAGGGGACACACTGTTAGTCCTGGAGCGGTCACTGTCACACCCTAGACACAGCCCCATCACTTTCATCCATCAGTATCATCACCATCACCTTCACACACCTTCACAAATCATCCTATATAGTCACTTTTACACGTCGCTTCATCAAATCACTATCAGTTATCACCTTCATACACCTTCACCAAATCCTCCTATATAGTCATTTTTACACGTCGCTTCATTAAATCACTATCAGTTATCACCTTCATACACCTTCACCAATCCTCCTAGTTACTTTTACACGTCGCTTCATCAAATCACTATCAGTTATCACCTTCATACACCTTCACCAAATCCTCCTAGTTACTTGTACACTTCGCTTTTTCATCAAATCACCATCATACTTCACCACTAATCCTCTTAGTCACTTGTACACGTAGCTTCATCAGTTTCGGTCACGACTCGATAAAATTTCACAATGTATCGTCCCACATCTTCCCACCACCATCACCACCACCACCAATAATAAATACCCTTCACGTACGGTACTGCCTCACCTCACCCACTTTACTTATCACAGTCAACTCCTTATTACCATATTTCTTCATACACAAAGGTGGTGGTTACTTTCATCTGGCAACACATCGCACTATCGATTCCTGCTCTGTATTTTTCACTTATTTCTTTTGATGTATTGATGTAGCAAAGGGTCGATAACCTAAATACTTGTGTGTTGGGCGACTCTGCACTTCAAATATCAAAGCAAAACATCCTCACAGATCAGCCAAACAGCAGGTAATGTCAGAACTGTTCAGAATTAATTAACCAAACTATTACAATATCTCGAAGTGTCCGGATTTGTGAAGGAATAGGAATGCGAACTATTCAATTACGGAACCGTCGAAAGCTATTGTAAGGGCGAGTGTCACCAAACACATAAACAAAAGCGATAATTATAGTACCATCGTTGAGGTACAGACAGATGAAGGGAGTCAGTATACAACCACCGACGACACTAAACTAAATAAATATATCCCCAGAATTATGGTATAGTGACTGGAAGCGTCAAAGTTCCTCAGTACAGTATGTTGACTATATGGCACCACCTGACATCACAAATAAGAACTACTGTATGTGGACTGCCTTAGCACCAGTATGGCACCAGTACCCCTACGTGCGGGGACTTGGTGGCCAACTGACACACCACACACTAACTTTAGGGAATCCTGAATGTAAGAGAAGACAGGAGACAGGATGTTGTTATCTCTTGACTTACACCACTGCTACATTGACTGACTGACGCGTTTTGTATGATATAACTTGTGTAACTGCCGGTAAAGTAACTGTATCGAAAGCTGAATGTATCGTGTAAATCAACTGTTATTTACTACACACAATACATCACCTACTTATATAAAGACAGGGTATTAAAAGATTATATTATATCGTACAGGTAACTATCCGTCCAAGCCTAA
Organism: Petrolisthes cinctipes; assembly: GCA_033782935.1. NCBI lineage: Eukaryota > Metazoa > Arthropoda > Malacostraca > Decapoda > Porcellanidae > Petrolisthes > Petrolisthes cinctipes. The sequence goes on along the minus strand of JAWQEG010001757.1, from coordinate 15,269 downwards.
ACAATGTTGTTGACAAACCCTCAGCTGGGGAATCACTCATATTAAGGGAAATTCTCTTGTTGGTGGAGTGGAAGGATACTTATGCCTTCTAACTATGCCAGGAAACAGACGCCTTCAATACTACTAATAGGGGATCTGTTTATTGGTACATTTTGGAGGGACCAGAGACCTTCCAATTCTCCAACAAGAGAATCTCCCCTTAACCTACTCAATGTTCACTAAACTTTGGATTTTTATTGTTGACCTGTACTCTTCACATACACACATACACACATACAGAGCCTACATACCGTATATACAAAACCAAACAACAAACGCAAATATTTATGTGACATCATTTATACTTTCATATACTCTTACAAATAACCTGGTACTACATACTACACAGACAATTTTGAATGGTCATACACACAAGTACACATATAAAAACACACACCTACAATAAATGGAGGTATATATACAGTACTGTACTATACTGTTTATTATCATTACTGTTAGATACATCCTGTCTTGTGACGTTATCGTTGCTTAACCCCGATTTCATTCTTCCTCTGTCTGTCTATCTCCCTGTCTGTCATATTCAAAAGGTATGTAAGTGTAACATAAAATAATAACTATTTAGTAATAAGAACTATAAACCTCAGAGGTGCTTTTGACCTGTTTTTATGATATAACATCCGACCTCTCACTCTCTCTCTTACACACATCCTCACATACAAACACCCACACCCACATCGGTGCGTGTCGTTGTCAGATTAGGTCACGGGCAGGAGATTCAACAACACCAGCCTCGGTCACACACAGAGGAGAACCTAAGTTACAATGCTAGGCAGAACAGGGTCACTAAGGTCAAAGGAAGGGAACCCAGGTCATGAGTAGCCCAGGTCGTCACACACAGGCTACTTTTCTAGAGGTCACTCACGGGTTACCAAAGTCAAGGACACGTAGCCCAGCTGAGGGTCAAACCGAGTCACAATGTAGTTAGGTCACGCAAAACTTATCTAGGGTCGTCATGGAGAGGTTACAGAGGTCACAGAAAGCCAACGTCACGGTGAGGCTATGAGGTGGGTCAAGGGTAAGCTCATGAGGTGAAGGCCAAACTACAGGGTGAGTAAGGAAGGAGAGGTAAAGGGTCCTTTCACTCTCTCCCAGCAGACCAGACCACCAGCACCACTGCAGTAAGACTCCGCCCTCACTGCACTCCACGCCACGCCCACAACTTTACTCGACTCACACCTTCCACAGGATGTATAATATTATATTCACTCAGTCCTACTATCTGCCACTTTTCAATACAACCTTTGTTATTCGAGTAAGGGTACTACGAGGGTATTTATAATTTATTCATTCATATGGCATCGTTCTTTCTCCATTACCATTCAGCAATTATTTCGTGGGACACACACTATTCATTCGTAAACCCTTCTACAGGAAACTAATAAAGAGTCAATTTTGTGATGAAGATTAATAATAGGATACATACTATTGTTGGTGGCTGTTATATACACTAAGGTGAACAAAATCCTGATTTGAAGGGTTTGCAGATTTACTTCATCGATACGAATTACCCAAGTGTAGGAAAAAACTCATAGAAGCGAGTGGAAAAAAAAATATATATATATATATATAAATGTGAAAATAAGTATACAACAAAAATAGTAAGACAAATACAACATCTTCACTTCATTCCGATCAACCAATAGCGGTCAAATTGTACTCCTCGGACACCCACCACTCCTCCTCCTCCTCTTTCCCTCGTCCTGCAAGCGAGGTGAAAGCAGGAGTATTGACACACTATTCCGACTGGACTCTCCCCCTCCTACTACTCCTACCTCTGTCATCCCCCTCTTCCCCCCTCAAGGTCTCTCATGTTAACCTGCCTAAGATTATCATGTCACAATATCTTACCTATGGGCACGCAGGCATATGAAGTGTATACACGTACACACACACATACACACAAGTAATACATCTATAAAACAAGGTAAATTAAAGTACCGGTAGTTAAAATCCTAAAACTAAAATTTCGTATGAATTTTGTTTTTCGTGACGCTATGGTAAATATTCGACAAACCCACAGTTTATAATGTAAAAGGCGACTTAATCAAATATATAAAAATGTAACTGCAATCTTTCTTTACCCTCACCAACTGACCCAATATAAATAGGAACGATATTTTAGCTCTAAATCGTATGAAGTAATAAACTGTTACTCACACTAACTGCACAAATCATTAAGCCAAGGCCATGAAGGGCTGATATTAGTGCAACCACCAGGTGAACACACACACACACACACACACACACACACACAGGATATTACACCAGACTAGTGGCTGAACTAAAATTAAATCTGACGAAGCTCTCACTTATTTCCGCTGTTGATGGTCACAAATTACCTTGCTGTGTGTTTAGAGGCTTCCAGGCAACAAGACCCTTAGAGATAATAATATAATAAAGGTCCGCAAGTTACAACAAAGATCCAGTTTACCTTCTCCTGGACTTCTTGGGTTTTCTGAAGGTGAGGAAGCAGGGGCAGCAGTAGAGAGTGGAGCGTCGCTTTTCGCTGGCACTCTCGTCGTCTGATATGTAGGCTACGGTCGGGGAAGTCTTGTTGGAGGAGAACTTGGTGAGGGATGCGGTCACGGAGGAGGCCGAGGAAGACGACGATGATGACGACGAGGAGGAGGAAGAGGTATCGGACGATGACGATGACGACGACGTAGTGGAAGATGTCGATGAGGAAGACGACTTGGCAGAGGTGAGTGGGAGGTGTGAGGACGGGGGTGAATGGTGTCTGATGGTTGGTGGTGGGTGGTGGGATGTTGTTAGGGTGTTGGTAGTGTCGTTGATGAGGTAGGGTGGTGTGTGCGAGGAAGACTTCTCACTGCTCGTCACCTTGTGGTACGAGGGGGACCTTCCAGGGCGTGAGTCGATGCTACCCAGTGACGGCGACCTGCCCCCGGACATTATCATCATCAGGTCCTTTTGTTGTTGATGCTCTGATTTCTCCTCCTCCTCCTCCTCCTCCTGCTGCTTGTCCAACATTCCCAGCTGCTGCTTCTTTTCTTTTTCCACCTCCTCCTCATTGTTATCTCTTCTGTCTCTACCTCCTCCTCCTCCTTCTGCTTCCTGATCGTCACTGTCCTTGCCATTGAGTTGGAGGTGGTCAAGTGGTGTTGTTGGTGGTGGGCTTCCCTCGTCGTCAGCAGCACCAGGCTCAATACCCTCCCTGGCTCTCACGGCACCACCCAACCCCCGCGAATAATCAATGTTTTTGTCCTTTATACAGTGAGCTGGACTCTTGGTTATTCCCTCACCAGCATCACTTCCACAGTCACCATCGCCATTTCTACCTTCTGTGTCATCTGCGACCTTGGACACTTTCCCATCCTTGCGAGCACCGTGTTTGATCTTAGCTTTCCTCTTCCTCCGTTTGCGCCTGTGTGAATGCTTCCTCCCTCTTCCTCCTCCTCCTCCACCTCCACCGCCGACACCGACACCACCACCACCGCCGCCGCCACCGCCACCAGCAGCTATACTCTCTAACGCCTCTTTCCTTAGTCTCTTTTCCCTCCTTTCTCTCAGAATACACAATAGCCTCTCATGGACTTTCTTTCTCACCGTTAAATATTCGACACCATAGAGGACAGAGATGGAGTCCCATTGTCGCACTGTACTGATATGTTGTTGATTTGTCTTGGGTGCTGCCAGGGACTGTACAGAGCCCTGGTCAAGACCCTGTACGTCCAGGAGAGGGAAGGGGTCTCTCTGTTGGCCACTCTTTCTTAGTGGAGGGAGGTGAGTCTCGGGAAGAGTGACAGAGATGGGATTGTGGGATTTGGCACCCGAGGTAGACCGAGACGCTCCTCCTGCCCTGCCTCCCAACCCGTGACTAAGCCTCTTCTTCCTGGCGTCTGCTCCACCACACGCTTCTTCCTCCTCCTCTTCCTTTCTGCTTCCTTTGGCGGAGAGTTTACCGGACTGAGGCGCCTCACGAACCAACTGCACTCTAGATTTCACGGTTTGTTGATCCTGACAGCAGAGTCCACAGTTCCTGAACTTAGTGGGGTCAGTGGTGTGAACTTCAGCCAATGGGTTGACCTTCCTGGGGACTGAGATCATCTCCTCGCTGCCCTCACTCACCCTTACCCTCACCCTGCCCTCACCCCGATCCTCTCTGGCTTTTCCACCAGACCCACCATTCTCCACCGGGGGTTCGGGGTTGTGTTTGGGCAGGTGTGTGGGTTGGGTAGCCTTGACAGGTGTTAGTTGGCTCCGTGGATGAAGGCGACGACGAAGGAGCCTGAGGGCCAGCCAGCGGTAGAGGGAGCCACCAAGGCGGCGGGAACTTCGCCTCACGGGCATCCAGAGGCACAGGTGGGTGGGGGCATGACAGGCGGGGAACTCACAGCCGCCGCCAGCATGGACAGACAACCACAAGGATACCAGTAGTGTTGTGCCCCTCACCTACCTCCTCCAGGATCCTCCTCCACCACCATGACAACACAACACCACTTGCGGCTTCACCACCACCACGCTCACACACACCCACACCCAACCCCAACACGCCCATCACACGACACCCACACACACACACACAACACCCCTCACAACCCAACTCTTCACACAATACCGCTACACATCACAATCATACACAATTTTCACTATGATTTATTATTTTCTTTTTTGATATTCCTCCTTCACTAAATTTTCACACACTTGTTTGTTAACTTTACTGTTTTATGTTCCACGCCTTGTGTGTGTGTGCGTGTGTGTGTGTGTGTATATGTGTGTGTGGGAGAGTGAACGTAGATATGTGGCGGCAGTGTGGGTGAGAGAGAGAGTGTGAGAGAAGAGTGAGAGAGTGAGAGAGGTGAGGGAGGGAGGAGACAGGGGGCAGGCCAGCTGAGGGGAGCGGCGCCCCAACACGACTAGCTACCGAGTCGAACCTCTCACTCTCTCTCTCTCTTCTCTCTTTCTCTCCTTCTCCCTCACTCTCACACGCCGACGCAGAGCTGGACTCACGCACACACACACACATACACACATACACACATACACTGATACATTCGTGTACAAACAACTTCAGTCAGAATCATACACACATGCATGTCTGAGTTTAAATGCACAAACATACACAACTATGCCATTAATTACCTCTCTGTCTCTTTCTATTATACAGCTACTCTTATAACCGAAAATACTTCACTACATAATTAAAACATCAACAATCACTACCGCTGACGAGGGAAAGATAACAAACCAATACCACACCTTCACACATACACAAGGAACAAGACACACCCAACCAGATTATTAAGGACCCACGTGATGTAGTCAGAAAGTTGGAGGTTAGAGAGTCCTTCAAAAAACATTGCTACGAAACACCACCTACATAAAAGGAGCTTGTATCGTGGCATAGTTAGGAGGCATCAGAAGCCACCACGTCTCGTACACGATCACAGGGCCCTTAATGCTTGACAAACTGATGCTTCGTGACTAAGGACTGCAACAAATACCATACATATAATATTACAGTAATCTCGTTCCATACAACTCCAAACTGAGCACTTGGTAATGAAGATCGTCATCACTGTTCCATAACCCACAATACAGTCTCACTCTATCGCCTTTCGCATAAACACATACATAGTAGTAGTAGTAGTAGTAGTAGTGGAAGTAATGGTGTACAATGATACCGGTATATTTTTGTCTTTTACTTAAATTTAGGCAGTGTTAAAAAGTCTATATTACTACAGATCTCAATAACTCCTCGAACATTCACTGCATTTATTTACACTATGGAGCCCGATGGAGATATCAAAATAGATCACACAAGATTTACGTGCACCAAAAGCATTTATACCCTCCTATTTGAGATATCATAATAGTTCACCGAAGAATTACGTGAGCCAGTTACCTAGATATCAGTCAACAAAAATGGGCCCAAATTAATGTCCGGGTCTATACGCCACGCCAACATTCCTTCCTCTCCTCCTCCTGCTGCTGCTGACTTTCCCTCACATATTGATTTTATGAGGAGATTTTAGGTGAGTGAAAGAGGGGTGGGTTGAGTGGAGCCTTCTCACGCTGGCACCTGATGGGAGGAAGGGAGGAAGGAAGGGAGGGAGGGGACTCGTGCAACAGGAGGGCGAAAGAACACTTGTGAACCTACATACCTACCTATACCAGTCACTCCACTTCATACCAACAAGCACAACAAGCAGTGATACCCTTTTGAGTTACTGACTGAGGGTTGTAAGGAAGGATATCCGTGGTGGTGTTGGCAATGGTATAGTACTGATACGATACACCGTAGTCAACACCACTGGTATTCTTGACTAACACCCATATACCAAACTTCCTAGGTCCCTGGTGCTGTCTAAAATAACAACTGACCTACTTGAATGCAAATAACCGAGAGACAAGTTGACCCACATTCGAGTTGTATTCACTGGAGCATCATTAATACATGATTGTAAACATGTATCATGACACAGATGCAGGTAAACAAACATACTGTACCTACTATCAGCCCCACAAACACATGCATACACAACATAAACTCACACACACTTAAATGTTCATGACAGTGAAGACACAACAGCCACACATTTGTACCCAAACACTCGCACACTTGGGTAAATAAATATCTCGCACACACACACACACACACACACACACAGACACACACGAAAGAGCAAGGTCAGGCCTCAATCACCACACACACACACAACAATAAACCAAGAGGATTAAACAAACTTAATTCAAGGTAAACAATCTTTTGATATTTTTTTTTACTGAGACCCAACCAAACCATTGTAGAATATATTTTTTAAGCAGAAAATATTAACTCGTCACCGAAAATTACACCAACTGGACTTAACATCACACAGCATAAAATTACCTTCGTGTTATATTACGAAAACCCTTGAGTTCGTGGAATTAACGCAGCTACGGTATCATTTTGTATAAGAGAGAATGAGTTAATGTGGGGGAGAGGAGGAGGGTCATTGTTAGTTAGTGCCTTCAAGTAGTGTGATTTAGGGCGGATACTTTTGTTAGTGCATTGGAAGGTCTCTGATTCCTCCTAACTACATATGCCAGGAAACAGATCCTTATTAGTACCATTGAGGGAGTCTGTTTTCTGGTATATTTAGGAGGAATCAGTAGCCTTTCAATTTTCCAACAAGAGAATCTCCCACTAACAATGTTTAGTGTGAGTGGTGACGGTGTTCCGAGCAAAGGTCACCAACCCGCCCGCCAGCCACCAAGCCCTCCCATCCTCTCTTCTGACGTTGACAGGGTTTTAACTTGCTGCACAGGAGCGCGGTGGGGCGGGGCGGGGTTGAGGGAGGGGGCGGGGCTGAGGGGCGGGCCAACTGCATGCACACAGTCTTAGCAGGGCACAGGAGGAGGAGGAGAAGAGCAAGATGTGTAGGTCAACTCCGGAGAGGTTTGTGTGTAGTAGGTTAAATCTATGTCTGGGTGGGTTATTTCTAAGTCTGTTACGTTTGGGGTACATCAAGTCTAGGTTTGATCTGTGTGTGTGGGTGAGAAAAGTGTGCACAGGTGTGGTGGTGGTGGTGTAAGGTGTGGTTGAGTGATAAAGAGTAGGAGAGGAGAGGAGAGGAGAGGAGAGGAGAGGAGGAGAGGAGAGGAGAGGAGAGGAGAGGAGGAGAGGAGAGGAGAGGAGAGGAGAGGAGAGGAGAGGAGAGGAGAGTAGTGTTTGGGGGCGGTGTTGTGTACAGGTGAGGTGGTGGTAGTGTCTGTGTGGCGGGGTGATATAGAGTAGGAGAGTAGAGTAGAGGGGTTTGGAGGCGGTGCTATGACAGGCCTGGACCTAGATAAGCCACGTCCCCCTCCCTCTCCTCCACCAGCTCCCCATCACAGAGATAAGCCAAGAGAGCTCAGACTGTCATCAACGCTCTCCACACTCTCTCCCCTCACCTCACCTTCCCTCACTTCACCTCACATTCCTGGTTTACCCCTTCCCTCACAAACTCCCCTATCCCCACTCACTCTCCTCTCACCTCCCCTCCCCTCCCCTCACAAACTCCCCTATCCCTACTCACTCTCCCCTCACCTCACACTACTGGTTTCCCCCTTCCCTCACGCTCTCCCCTCTGGCCCCACTCTCTCTCCCCTCACCTCACTTCCCCAAACATTCTTAGTTCTTACCTCTCCTCACACCCTCTCTGGCTTCACATCTCTCCTCACACCAGTCTTATCACCGGAATCGCTTACTTAACTATTTCATCACACTTCACCTTATAATATATAGATTTCGTCGCATCACGTGTCCTTTGAAGACTTAAAACGAACACACCCGACTCGTTCAGCACAATAACAATCACTTGGCAGACGTCTTTATTTACATTGTTTTAATATGGTTAACACACACGATAACATTATAAGACAATACCTACATGCCTGAAGGAATATATCCAAATTTTACTCTATTAATCAACTAATTAATACAAATTTTCACTACAACCAAACATATCTTAACTCAGTACCTAAACCCCCAAATCCAATCCAACCCAACCCAACCAACCCCACGTAATCCCAATTCAAGCTCTTTGAACCTAACAGATGGCGATTGATTTCAGGTGAGTTGGTGTAGGTGGGGAGGAGGGGGGGGGGGAGGGTTGAGGACGTGATATGCAGGAGGTATAAAGATTGAACACTGCGGTGGGTCAAAGGCATTCACTGGAATTATGGCCTCAAGGGGCGGGTAACCAGGGTAATGGTGTGTGTGTGTGTGTGTGTGATAGATAAAGAGAGAGAGAGAGAGAGAGAGAGAGAGAGAGAGAGAGAGAGAGAGAAAACTGTGGATGGAAAAAGAGATATATAAAGAGGGAGTGAGACAAACAGGATGAGCGGGACATAACCTGTGTGGCAGCAGGAAGGATGGAAGACGGGGGACGGAAGACAGAGGTTCAGAAGGAAGGCAAGGTGAGAGGGGAAGGGAGAAAAAGGGACGGAAACCAGGGAGGGGGAAGATGGGTGGAGAGGTGAGGGAGGGGGAAGAGATGTGGAGAGGAGAGGGAGGGGGAAGAGGTGTGGGAGGGGGAAGAGGTGTGGGAGGGGGAAGAGGTGTGGAAAGGCGAGGGTAGGGGGAGAGATGTGGTGAGGTGAGGGAGGGGGAAGAGGGGTGGAAGGCGAGGGGAGAGGAGAGAGAGAAAGTAGAGAAACGAGAGAGGGGAAGGAAAAAGTTGGAGAGACATGGGAGGAAGAGGGGAAAAGTTAGAGAGGCAAAGGGAAAAGTAGGAGAGACAATGGGGGAAGGGAGAACTTGGAATAACGAGAGAAGTGGATGAGAGAAAATCGAATAACGAGGGAGGGGAAGAAAATAGGTGGGTATTGAATAGAGAGGAGTGGGGAAGTGAGAAGGTGCAGAAGCGAGGAAGGAAAGGAAAGGAAAGGAAGAGGGGATGAAGGAAATAAGATACAGTAGGTAGACGAGGTATAGTTTACTGGGTATGTACAGTCGGCCTCAGGAATTCGTATACACCACTGTGACATCAAGGGTTCGTAACAACTAGAAAATTTTATACATCAATTTCCGAACACCAAACTTTTCTAGTAGCCTAATGTTGTTTGGGTAATACTTGAATCAATCAGAAGAACAATGCCTACAGTATGTGCAGAATAAAGACCCCTTTTAGCTAATGTCCTGTGTATGAATTTCTGAGGCCGACTGTACTTCAGAGGGTCAAGTAGCATCTCAAGAAGGTTTTTACGACCCATACCGAGGAGGCAAAGTGGATCATGTTGCCAGGTTAGGTGTTTCTGGTGTGGGAGTGAAGAGTAAAGGATGGCAAGAGATGACAGTTTCTCCCCACCCATGCATCCGTCACCCACAGTGCAGTGAAGGAAGGAAAAGGAGCACCCACCCACCCACCGACCCTCTTACTCCAAGGAAAAACGGCCGGGCTAGGAAATTTATAGGAAAGAAAAGGAAAGGAAAGGGGGGAATGGGAGAGGATGGAGGAAGAATGGGTGAGGATGGAGGATTGGAAGAGAAAAGGGGGAATGGGAGGGAAAGGGATGAAGACAAGGCGAGAGGGAGTATTGGGAAAAGGAAGTAAAGGAGGAGGGAGGGATGAGAGAAGATCAGAGAAGAAGGGAGGGAGGGAGGGAGGGAGGGAGGGGGAGAGAAGGAGGAGGCAAGGGGGGAGGGAAGAGGAAAGCGTGTGCGATCGATCACAAAGGAACAGCTGAGTGGGAGGGTTTTGTGGGTGGGGAGGGGGGGGGAAGGACTGATTAGAGAGGAGGTGGGGGTGGGGGAGGGGGTGGAGGAAGGAAGGAGAGCCAGAAAGAAAGAAAGGAAGGAAGGAGAGCCAGAAAGAAAGAAAGGAAGGAAGGAGAGCCAGAAAGAAAGAAAGGAAGGAAGGAGAGGAAAGGCAGATAAATGAAAGTCCAGAAAAAGATTGTGAAGAAAATATAAATAAGCAAAACACACACACATTATGGAAAAGGAAAAGATGAAAGAAGATATGAAGGAAAATAAACGAAAAAAAAAAAAAAAAAAAAAATGAATGAGGAAGGAGGAAAAGCCGAGGAAATAAAAAGGGGATGAGAGTGAAGCAGTCAAGGGGAGAGTTTAATAACGAATGAGAGAATAAGGAGAGGGAGAGAGAGAGAGAGAGAGAGAGATAATTATAAAGTGTAGCGAAAAAGAAAGGAAGGGTTATGGGAAGATAATGATGATAATATAGATGGTAAAGAAGATGAATTGAGGAAGTGAAAATAAATAAATAAGAGAAGAAAGATGAAATAAAAGAAGAAATGATACTACAACAACAAAGAAGAAAAGGAAGACTGGAGGAAGGAAGGGGCGGAAGGAGGGGAAGAAATAACGAGGAGAGGAAACTGGCATAAAGGAAGAGGTAAGAGGATTGAGAGAGAGAGAGAGAGAGAGAGAGAGAGAGAGAGAGAGAGAGAGAGAGAGAGAGAGAGAGAGAGAGAGGAGAGAGAGAGAGGAGAGGGAGAGGAGAGAGAGAGAGAGAGAGAGAGAGAGAGAGAGAGAGAGAGAGAGAGAGAGAGAGAGAGAGAGAGAGAGAGAGAGAGAGAGAGAGAGAGAGAGAGTGAGTGAGAGAGAGAGAGGAAGGAAGACGTTAAGAAATATGTGTGAAAGAGAGTAGAAACTAGGAGGAAAGGAAGGTAAAAAAATGAAGATAAAGGAAATAGAGAGTAAAAAGAAGGAATACGAGAAGGCAATTTAAAAAAGAAGTAAGCGAAGAAATGGACATATAAACAGGAGAGGGTAAAAAAAAATGAGGAAAGGAAGAAAATAGAAAGGGATATGAGGAATGAAACTAAAAGATGAAATGAAGAAATGGAAGGAAGGAGGGAGGAGGAAGGAGAGAAGGAAGGAGGAAGGAAAGAAGGAAATAAGTAAGGAGGAAGGAGAAAAGAAATAAGGGAGGAGGGAAGGAAAGATTGAGAGGAAGGGCAGGCATGAAAAACACGTACAGTACAACAATTTAGGAGGGAGAGGAGACTTAAAATATGTGAACTGGAGAACACCAAGGAGGGAGGGAGGAAGGGAAGGAAGGAAGGAAGGAAGGAAGGAAGGAAGGAAGGAAGGAAGGAAGGAAGGAAGGAAGGAAGGAAGGAAGGAAGGAAGGAAGGAAGGAAGGAAGGGAGGGAGGGAGGGAGGGAGGGAGAAGGAAGGAAGGAAGGAAGGAAGGGAAGGAAGGAAGGAAGGAAGGAAGGAAGGAAGGGAGGGAGGGAAGGAAGGAAGGAAGGAAGGAAGGAAGGAAGGAAGGAAGGGAGGGAGGGCAAATGGATGTAAGGAGGGAGGGAGGGCAAATGGATGGATGGATGGATGGAAGGAAGGAAGGAGGGAGGGAGTGAATGATGATGATGAAAGAAGGGGAAAAAGATAATCAAGGAAGGGGAAGGAAGCGGGAATGAGGGAGTGTGTGAACGATAACAGGAGATGGAGGAGGAGAATGAGAAGCAGGAGAGAGAAAAGATTGATAGGAGGAGGTGGTGGTGGAGGAAGAGGGAAGAAAAGAGTGGAGAGTATATTATGCGAGGATGTAAGAAAGGAAGATGGAAATGGAAATAAATGGCATGTGTGAGATAAATGAGAAAAGAGAGAAGAGAAGAAATAAATGCCATGAGTGAGATAAAAGAGAGAAGAAATGAGGGTAGTAAGAGGCGAGAAAGACGGAAGGGAGATAAGGACTTAAGTGAAGAGAGAGAGAAAAAAAAAAGAATGAATGAATGTGAGTAATAGAAGCGAAAAAAGGAAGGAAGAAAAGAAGAAAAAATGAATGAAAGTATCCGGTAACTAATGAAGGAAGAAAGTGAGAGAAAACGAATGAAAGTAAGTACCGAATGAAGGAAAAAAGTGAGAGAATGAATGAATGAAAGAAAAGAAGGAAGGAAGGAATGAAAGTAAGGGAGGAAGGAATGAAAGTAAGGGAGGAATGAATGAATGAAAAGTAAGGAAGGGAGGAATGAATGAATGAAAGTAAGGAAGGGAGGAAGGAAGTGACGAAGGAAGGAAGGAAGGAAGGTAAGGAAGGATGGAAGGAAGCAAGGAATGAATGAAACTAAGGAAGGAAGGATGGAAGGAAGCAAGGAAGGAATGAAACTAAGGTAGTAAGGATTGAAGGAAGGAATGAAAGTAAGGGATGAATGAAAGGGAGGAAGGAAGGAAGGAAGGAAGGAAGAGTGCGTCGAGTAACTTTAAAGACAGAGGAGCCAAGGTCAGAGTCAGGCACCCATGGTTTAATAAAGAGAGGGTAAAATTAAACCTGGCGGCAGATAATGAAAAAATATAATAAAAATAAAATAAAATAAAAAAATAAAAATAAATAAATAAATAACAATTAAAATAAAGAAATAAATATGAGGATGAAAAATGAAATACAAAAGGCGTGCTTGGAGGATAAATAAAAAAAAAAGATTAAATAAAGAATGGAAAGCAATATGTGAAAGAGAGAATGAGTAAAGAGAAGGAAAAGGATATGAAAGAGAAATGTAAACATGAAAGGTAAAGGGGCGGGGGAAGAAAGAAATAAATAAAAGAGAGGAAGTGTAAACAAGAATGGATGAAAAGTGAAAGAAATAAAGAATGAAAAAAAAAAAATGTCAAGGTGGAAGGTGGAGGAAAAATAAAATATCAAACGAGGAGGAGACGAAGAAATAAAAAATTATAACAGAATGTAAACAAAGAATGGAGAAAGGAAGGGAAGGAGGAGAGCAAGGACAATGATAACAACAAAGAGAGAGAGAGAGAGAGAGAGAGAGAGAGAGAGAGAGAGAGAGAGAGAGAGAGAGAGAGAGAGAGAGATCACCTGTCTGGAGAGTGAGAGAGGCGGGGAAAGCAATGGAAGAGGGTGGGGAGAGTAGAGGAGAGGGAAATACGGAATCTGGATTATATAAAAAATGCCACTGGAGAATAATGACGATGAGAAACTAAAAAGGAAAATAAAGGAGAGAACATGAGGAAGAGTAAGGAGAACAAAAAGCAGGAAAAGGAAAATATTAAGAACAGGAGGAGAAAAAGGAAGGAAAACAGGCGGATGAGGTAAGGAAAAGAAAGAAATAAAGGAGAGAACATGAGGGAAAAGAAAGGAGAAGGAAAGAGGTAAACAGGGAGAAGGAAGAAATTAAGGAGGAGAAAAAGGAGAAGGAAAACAGAAGAATGAGATAGATAAAAAGGAAAAGGAAGAAATTAAAAGGAGAGAATAGGAGGAGAAAAAGGAAGGAAAACAGGAGGTAGATGAGAGGTAAACAGGAAAAGGAAGAAATTAAGGACAAAACAAGAGAAAAAGGAAGGAAAACATGAAAAGAAATGAATAATGTTATGAGTAAGAAGGGGAGAATAAGGCTATGAAAGATGATGGTAGGTAGGAAAGTTAATGCAGTGAAGGGGAGGAAGGGCAACACACGTAATAACATTAAAGTAAGGAAGAGGGCAAGATACTGTGATATTCTCTCTCTCTCTCTCTCTCTCTCTCTCTCTCTCTCTCTCTCTCTCTCTCTCTCTCACTATGATTTTATCTCTCTTTCTCTCACTATGACACAATCTCTCTCTCTCTCACTATGATTTTATCTCTCTTTCTCTCACTATGACACAATCTCTCTCTCTCTCTCTCTCTCTCTCTCTCTCTCCTCTCTCTCTCTCTCTCTCTCTCTCTCTCTCCTATTTGTCGTGTGGTGGGGGTTATAGTGAGGGAGGGAGGGGTGTGTTGTTTTTCTACCATCTGTCTGGAAATTGGATTATCTTGTTAACCAACTCTACGAACTACATACAGGTGTGGAGAAATAACAAAGGTGTGAAAGAAGAGAAGTGTGAATGTAGAAGGAGGAGAAGTGTGTAAAAGGGGAAGAAGTGTGGGGAGGTAAAGGGAAGGGAAAGAAGGAAGGGATTATTTAGTCGTGGTGAAAGACATAGTAAGAAGAAGAAGAAGGGAAGAGAGAAAGAGGTAAGGCAAAAAAGAATTGAGGGATAGGGGAATAATAAAAAGAGGAGAAGGAAGGGGCGAGGAAGATAATTATGATGGAAAGTGACGAGAGAATAAGGTAAAAATAGAAACGAACGAAGGAAGGAAGGAAGGGTGAAACGAGGGGAAAATATAAATGGTGATGTGAAGGATAAAAGCTCTGTGGTGTGGTGAGGTGAGGCGAGGCAAAGTGTGGTTCAGTGACGTGTATGTAAAAGGAATGAGTAAAAGGAGTGAAAGTGGAAGGGGGATGATGAGAGGGGAGGCAGAGAGTGAGAGTTGAGAGGGTAGGCATAGAGTGAGAGTTGAGGGGGATGATGATGATGATGATGAGAGGGGAGGCAGAGAGTGAGAGTTGAGGGGGATGATGATGAGAGGGGAGGGAAGGGAGAGAGTGAAAGTTGAGGCAGAGAGTGAGAGTTGAGGGGGATGATGATGAGAGGGGAGGGGAGGGAGAGGAGAGTGAGAGTATAATGTTACCTGCAGGGAGGGGAAAGACAAGAGGATAAGTTTCGGGCTGGTGGTAGTTGTGGGGTGCCAGGGCAGTGTAGGGTAGGGTAGGGTAGGTAGGTAAAGAGTGAGGCCAGGGTAGGGTAGGTTGGTAAAGAGTGAGGCCAGGTAGGGTAGGTAGGTAGGTAAAGAGTGAGGCCAGGGTAGGGTAGGTAGGTAGGTAAAGAGTGAGGCACGGTAGGGTAGGGTAGGTAGGTAAAGAGTGAGTGAGGCTTGTGGAGGGTAGGGTAGGTAGGTAAAGAGTGAGGCAGGGTAGGTTAGGTAGGTAAAAAGTGAGGCAGGGTA